>JBBDGP010000546.1:2385000-2507500 GCA_037952835.1 Lithobates septentrionalis | reverse complement strand
AAATAATCAATACAAAAACAAATAATTCCGTCACATCATGCAGGCACACAAATCAGTAATTCATCTGTGGGTCCTCCTGTGTCTCCTAGCTCCACCCTACACATTGCATCATAGAGAACTTCATCAGGGATATGGATTAGGAGATGTAATGTTACAGTCTTTATATTGAGGCTCCTGTGGCATTCTCCTTTATATTCTTTGTCTTTTGTTCAGTTAACATTAGCGCGTCACAGTTGAATTCACAGATATATTTCACTTCACTTAGAAGAATTCACATTGAAACTGACTCATATAGAAATGAGTCTCAAAGGCATGTCACCCCCCCCCCCCCCCCCATATATACTTTGCATGATTTGCTCTGATTTGCCTTGTTTCCGCAAATTTAATCCACATGTTAACATTGCCTTGGCAAATGATTGGTTCCTGATTTAAGTGAAGTATTTTTTTGCAAAATCTCCCTTCTGATGGGAAAAAACAGGCATCCAGGAGGCAAAAGTATCGCCTGTTGAATGCCTGCAGACAGCCTCTGAAAAGTGATCCATCCCCAAATTGCTTTTCAGAGAGGAGGCATTGACTGCTGGCCATATGAGGCCTGTTTTAATTAAATAAACCAACTTATCACATAAGTAATAGCAACTGATCTACTTTTTTATTTTTTTTTTATTTTTTTACTTGAAAAAAAAATGTCTTGTTTGTGACATTGTTATTCTTCTGTGGAATTTTAATTAATGATTGACTGTGAAATAACTTGTCCCTACAGTGGAATTCTGTCTGCTTTGGGGAACCTGCTTTCACAGCACATTGAGCAGAGGCGCAAAAGTAAATCTTCAGCCAGAAATGTGGACCTGGTCGCACTTCTTCGTTTTGCCGCCTATGGGTGAGCCTGCCAGATTGGTGTATTTGGAAGTCATGAAATATTGGTTTACTGAATAAATGTAATCCATTGCTGCAATTCAAGCCAGCTTTCAATTGTTAAATTACATTAAATCGTCAAAACCCCTTTTACACTGGGGCGGTGCAGGCACCAGCGGTAAAACGGCACTATTTTTAGCGCCGCTTTACCGTTGTTTTAGTGGCGCTATTCGGCCCCTAGTGGGAGTTTTTTTAACGTCCTGCAAGCGCACCGCTCCCAGTGTGAAAGCAGCGGCTCTTTCAGGGAGCTTTGCAGGCGCTATTTCCAGCTTTGTAGTGCCTGCAAAGTGCCCCAGTGTGAAAGGGGTCTTACTGATATTGTAGTTGACCACATCTAATCACAGCATTTTAAAACTGAATAATGGACTGCTACACAGATCCCCTCTCTCTCTCTTTCTCTCTCTTTCTCTCTCTTTAAGTGGAAGGAAAATGATAAAGGTTTTTAAATTATTATTATTATTTTTTTTTTAGTTTAACAAATAAATATGTGAAAAGTGTGGTGCGCATTTGTATTCAGCCCCCTTTACTTTGAGACCCCTAACTAAAATCTAGTGGAACCAATTGCCTTCAGAAGTCACCTAATTAGTAAATAGAGTCCACCTGTGTGTAATTTAATCTCAGTATAAAGACAGCTGTTCTGTGAAGCCCTCAGAGGTTTGTTACAGAACCTTAGTGAACAAACGGCATCATGAAGGCCAAGGAACACACCAGACAGGTCAGGGATAAAGTTGTGGAGAAGTATAAAAAAAAGTTATCCCAAGCTTTGAACATCCCACGGAGCACTGTGCAATCCATCATACGAACATGGTATGAGTATGGCACAAACCTACCGAGACATGGCAGTCCACCTAAAATGACAGGCTTGGCAAGGAGAGCATTAATCAGAGAAGCAGCTAAGAGGCCCATGGTAACTCTGGAGGAGCTGCAGAGATCCACAGCTCAGGTGGGAGAATCTGTCCACAAGACAACTATTAGTCATGCACTCCACAAATCTGGCCTTTATGGAAGAGTGGCAAGAAGAAAGCCATTGCTGAAAGAAAGCCATAAGAAGTCCAGTTTGCGAGAAGCCATGTGTGGGAGACAGCAAACATGTAGAAGAAGGTGCTCTGGTCAGATGGGACCAAAAATTGAACTTTTTTTAACTAAAAGCAAAACGCTATGTGTGGCGGAAAACTAACACTGCACATCACCCTGACCACACCATCCCCACCGTGAAACATGGTGGTGGCAGCATCATGTTCTGGGGATGCTTTTCTTCAGCAGGGACAGGGAAGCTGGTCAGAGTTGATGGGGAGATGGATGGAACCAAATACAGGGCAATCTTAGAAGAAAACCTGTTATGGGGCGTACACACGGTCGGACTTTTCGTCTACAAAAGTCCGACAGCCTGTCCGACAGACTTTGGGCGGACTTGCGGCAGACTTTCTAACGAACGGATTTGCCTACACACGACCACACAAAAGTCTGACGGATTCGTACGTGATGACGTACACCGGACTAAAATAAGGAAGTTCATGGCCAGTAGCCAATAGCTGCCCTAGCGTGGGTTTTTGTCCGTTGGACTAGCACACAGACGAGCGGATTTCGGGGTCCGACGTAGTTACGACGTAAAGATTTGAAGCATGTTTCAAATCTAAAGTCCGTCGGATTTGAGGCTGAAAAAGTACGCTGAAAGTCCGGAGAAGCCCACACACGATCGGATTACCAGCCAGCTTTAGTCCGTCGGCGTCCGTTGGACTTTTGTAGACGAAAAGTCCGACCGTGTGTACGCCCCATTAGAGTCTGCAAAAGACTTGAGACTGGGGTGGAGGTTCACCTTCCAGCAGGACAACGACCCTAAACATACAGCCAGAGCTACAATGGAATGGTTTAGATCAAAGCATATTCATGTGTTAGAATGGCCCAGACAAAGTCCAGACCTATATCCAATTGAGAATCTGTGGCAAGACTTGAAAATTGCTGTTTACAGACGCTCTCCATCCAATCTGACAGAGCTTGAGCTATTTTGCCAAGAAGAATGGGCAAAAACGTCACTCTCTAGATGTGAAAAGCTGGTAGAGACATCCCCAAAATAACTTGCAGCTGTAATTGCAGTGAAAGGTGGTTCTACAAAGCGGGGCTGAATACAAATGCACACCACACTTTCACATATTTATTTGTAAAAAATTTTGAAAACCATTTAATCACTTTCCTTCCTCTTCACAATTATGTGCCACTTTGTGTTGGTCTATCACATAAAATCCCAATAAAATACATTTATGTTGTTTGGTTGTAACATGGCAAAATGTGGAAAATTTCAAGTGGTATGATTACTTTTTCAAGGCACTGTGTATATCCCCTTATGAAAGGATTTTGGATGGTTGTGTGTTTGCAAGCCCTGCAACTGCAATCCTGCCTAGGCAACTGTAACATTTTTTTAAGTCAAACTCCAGCTCAAACTCTGTTTTGTGAGGAAGTAGGAGAGATTTCTTTTTGTTCTGTGCCCTATTGGACACATTACCACCATGGGAAATTTCTCAGACAGTGATACCAATTTAAAAAAAAATAGTAAAGTGAAGAAGGGTTAAAAATTCTTGCAAGGTTTTTATTGATTTCCATTCCATCATATACTGGTAAACCATGCATCCCCCTTTTCTTTTACAAACATCATGGGGACAGGAAGTGAGAGAAAATCTCTGTAACGGGGTCACAGACAGAAATCTAATCCTGACAAAAATGTTAAATTTGGACCAGCAGCTCTAAATTACTTCTTGTTCTTGCAACAGTTTTTACTTTAAACAGAAGTACATTTTAAAGCTGATTTTCCAAGTATAGATTTTTATGGCATAGTTACCTTCATACAACTTGTACCAGCATAAGTATGCATGTTCCATGCCTGGCCAATCACTGTGGAGTGAAGAATCGCTGTAGTAGCTGCCATTGCTACAGTGATCCTCACTGTCTTTTGGCCCCTGGCACCAGAGAATGCCTTGTATTTTTCTTAATAAATACAAAGCGATCCCTGATTGGACAGGGTGAAGATCATGATGTCAACACTTGACCTCTCAAACTCATCCAGTCAGAGAACACTTTGCATGTATTCAAAACAATACAAAGAGAATACGGATCATCCATGCCAAACAAGGTACCCCCTGTGGATACTTTGCAGCAGGGCACATGACCAGGAAGACGGGGAGGATAACTGTGGCAGCAGTGGCTACTACAGTGATTCACCACTAGCACAGAGATCAGCCAAGTATGGAAATTACATTGAACCAAGGTAAAAATAATCCTGGCATTACAAATATTGGGGCTGCCATTGCTGTTCTTCTTTAGAAGAAGCTAGTTCTCTGAATCTTGCCAATCTGTTTAGTCATTGTACCTACATTTCCATAATCTTGCCTCCACTCTTCTTTTACAGCAGTTGTGCAGGGTGTCTAAACATGGCTGCAAAGTTTAATTGGCACAAGAAAAGACCCGTTGCTCTCAGTAATTCACATGGTTGGATACGGCCTTCCTTCTTTCCTACTTTCTTTCCTTCTTTCTTTCCTTCTTTCCTTCTTTCCTTCTTTCCTTCTTTCCTTCTTTCCTTCTTTCCTTCCTTCTTTCCTTCTTTCCTTCCTTCTTTCCTTCTTTCCTTCTTTCCTTCTTTTCTTCCATCTTTTCTTTTTTTTTCCTTTTTAGGCCTTGCTGCACTGCAAAGTTGAAATACCCACTCCTTGATTTTTCCTTTTTAGGCTCCGTTCACATATGCTGCGGCCATGGGTCACAGCATGGGGTCCAGTGCACCCCTGTTCACCAATTCAGGTGCGAATCAGGTCTGAATTTTTGCCTGAATTGGACCAGAAGACGCACAGGATCGGTCTTCAATGTGGACCGCGGCCGCCCCGGAACTGTGTGAACCATTGAGAGTCGGTTACACTCTTCTGTCATGCAAATTGAATGCGGAGAACATCCAATTTGCATGTGTGTGTGAATCCAGCTATAAATAAAATGTGTGCCTAGCATAATATATAGTGTGTTTTTGTTTAATTACTTAAAGTTCCTTTTTAGTTCATAGTTTTAAAGGTACTACTCTTCAGATGCAAATTCAAAATATAACGGAGAAAGAAAGGAAAGTGTGTTGTATTTATTTTTTTTTGGACAGTCAACATTGTCTTATCTATTTTAAGGGCCCATTCACACTTGTGCGACTTGTCATGCGACTTTGACAATGCAAGTCTTGGCCCATTGTTTGCAATGGCACCCGCTCAAATCAGTGAGACTTCTGAAAAGCTGCCTGCACTACTTTGGTGCGACTTTTGATGTGACTTTGGTCCAGAGAATGTAAATTCAGATAAAAGTTGCTCCAAAGTCGCACTGGAAATCACATGACTTTGGAGATACACTAATGTGCATAGAGCCTAACAGACAGTGGATTCCTGTGGCAGGAATCACAGGTGTATGAGAACAGCTGTGGCTGGGAAGCCTCTACAAAGCATCAACAGGGTAACAGGAGCTGTGGTTGTCTGCTGCATTTTGCCACATCTGTGCCTATCCTGCGGTTAGGCACAGATGAGTGATCCTGGGCACAGAAAGATTGTGTCCCAGGCTGACGATCTGTCAACTGCAGTTAATACATGCCGACATCCACAGCTCCTGTCAGCCTATCAATACTTTGTACAGGCTCCATAGCCGCAGCTGTTTGCATGCACCTGTGATTCTTGACGCAGGATTCCACTGCCTGGCCCTAATCGTTCATGTGAATATAGCCTTAAGCTGGGTACAGCTCCCTTTTTTTTTTTTTTTTTTTTTTCTTTCTTCCTGGAACCCAGCTGGTTATCTCTGATCGGAGACACTGTACTAACCGTGCAATGTTAGTACAGTGATCTCCCTCGCTGAGCTGTTGTGTTCTGACAGGGCAACACCCCCCCACCAGAACACTCAGACCAGCGCTCTCTGCTATTGGCTGAGAGCACTGATTGGCAGTCGGTCGAATGCTGGCTTTCCAGCATGCACATCCGACAGAAGCCAGAACGGCCGGCTTCTGTCAGACAGACCGTCATACACTCAAGCAGAATGTTGGCCGGTATTTTTTGTACCGGCAAATGTCTCCCGTCATTCTGCCCGTGTGTACGGGGCTTAAGGCACCCCATAGATGATGAGATGTGAATGGGGGAATCCTCCCCACTGAGCTATTGTATTCTGACAACAGGGAGACTTCCTCACCATCAGAGTACACTGATCAGCATTGCAGGCTATAGCCTGCAGCTCTGATCCAGTGGGGTAAACCCAATAGGGCAGGTGTACAGAAATCGATTGGTACAACCACAGTGCCCATACATAAATCAAACTTTGGCTGGCCCCTGCTGTACTGGCTGCATTTCAATCCATGTTTGGCCAGCGTAAGGCTGGGCTATAAGGAGCAATTAAAGTATTTAACCCAAAACCCAAAAATGTATTGTATTGCAGCTTACCAATCACTAGAAGTAGTGGCTGCATTCAGTATTTTTTTTTTTCCCCCTCCTTTTTTTTTTTTTTTTTTACCTGATGATCCAGCTAGTAACACCTTCTGTATTAGCGTATCCCCACTCCAGATGGAGTACTGGGGGCACCTTTAGGCTGCATTCACACCTGAGCGTTTTCAGCTCGTAAAACGCTCATCTCAAAAGTTCCAAAACGCCCAACAAGCAAAATCCCATTCGTTTACATGGCCCCTGTTCACATCTGAACGTTCTGTCGCCTGAAACTCAAAAGTACATGGGCTTCTTTTTACTCAGATTACAGGCATTTTACTGCTTCTTACATTGGTGAACTTTGGACCTCAAAACGCCTGTACAAAAACACTGCAAAAACTCTGCAAAAATGCCTGAAAACGATATGCTCAGTGAATGCAGCCTTAGACAGCAGCATTGCTGAGGGAAGAGGAGTGTTAGAGGTACTAGTACATTTAAATACACTAACAAATTGAAGCCAAACTCCAGATAATACTTTTTAAGCAGGTTTTTAAGGTTTACATAAATAATGAATTAATCTAAGGTATCTGTCCATAATATCTTTATGACAAGAATCAAATTTGTAGCCTTAGCTGGCCAAAGTTGATATCTTTTCTTACATTCCAGTTTTCTTATGTTTTTGATTGTATGTATGCTATTTTTACAAAACGCATTATATAAATTACAGTGTGACAATGACTGTAGGTTAAAGCCCAAGTGAATCTTCAGCCCAAACTGTATAAATGAAATCTGGGTGCAGCGGTAAGTACTAAGTAGTAATAGTTGAGAAGAGCAAGTGTTGCTGATTGGAGAACTGTGCATCATGGCCTCTGATCTGACATCAGGGGACATGTCGGACCTCTGCTTTCACACAGAGTGCAGCGGTCCAGCTCTGCAGTGTGCTCCCGGGAAGAACTTTTTGGCTAGGCCTGGTCGGTGATTTATTGAAGGGGGAAAAAAAGGAAAGGTGGGACATACAACTGTTATCTATTTTGCTGCATCCCGATTTCATTTATACAGTCTGGGCTGAGGCTTTAATTGGGCTTTTAAGGATTATAACATCTGCATGTGTTTTTTTTTTTTTTTGTTTGTTTGTTTTGTTTTCTAGATTGTTTTTCACAGGTCCTCTATCTCACTACTTCTACCTGTTCCTGGAAAACGTGATCCCTTCATCTACACCAATGGCAGGTCTTCGTCGCCTGCTGTTGGAACGTTTAATAGTCGCTCCAGCCTTTCTATTTCTCTTTTTCATTGTGATGAACTTCTTGGAAGTGAGTGCCTCTTGCACGGGTTTTTTTTTTTTTTTTTTAATGCTTTTACAAGCCTCTGATTTGGGGAAATGTAAATTAAAAATTTGCTTTGTTTGGACAAACTGTATTTAGAAAGGCTTCAAATATATATAATTCCAATCTGTTTATACTAATTCCTCCCTGCTCCACTCGCAGATAAACTATTAAAGTATCAAATAAACCTGTTTTGACAATTTTAGTCATTTCAAAATTGAGGAAAAGCAATATAAAAGGAAAAAAGGAGGGAACAAGCAAAGGAAAAGTAAAGGTAATATAAAGAAGCAGCACCATCCCCAAGGTCTCATTGGTCGTACAGGTCTGATTGATAGATGTTGTATCCAAGGGTCCTATGCTTTTTGTTTTTTCACAAAAAATGTTTTTTTGTAATAATAAAACGGGTACATGAAAGAAGGAAAAATGACCCAGGGGGCCCAAGTCAACAATTTACAGAGTAGACATAATGCATGGGTGGAATGTAAATCCAAAAATAGTGTACAAAGTAATTTATCATTGATAGGAACAGGAATGTATATTCAGGGTAACCGGATATACAACAAATGAAAACCATAGAATATGTAGACCCAAGGCGGGGGTTTACCAAGAGGTTGAGTCCCGATACGATGGGGGGGGCCCAAGCATTTGGAAAACAAAGGGGCAGTATTCCCGTGTAGTATGCATAAAAAGGGAGGGGAGAAGAACTTGACAGTCAAACTCCTCAAGGGAGTCTGACTAGCCAAGAGTTTGAGTACCAGCAAGAGAGGAAGAAGAAGAAAGGTTAGGAGGTAACGGAAGGGTTAAAGATGTAGGAGGGCGAGTTAAAGGAGAGAAAGAAGAGATGCGATGGAAACGGCAACAGAGAATTGCGGGGGAGAAAATAAGAGAAAAAAGAAAGGGAGGAGAGGGGGGGGGGGGATAGCGCTAAAGGGCCTGAGAGAGGAATGGAGGGAGAGGCGTATCAAGTACGAGCTGTGTCACTTGCTTGGCACCCTGCCCACCATCTCCATTCCCGGCTCCCATATCTCTATAAGAGTGACAATAATGCTAAGAGAAACCCGGGGGTAATAACCAGGAATTCTTGTATCTGTACGATTGGGAGTGATCCTAATTTGCCACTTGCTTACTGGGCACTTAAACCCCCCCTCCTGTCCAGACCAATTTTCAACTTTTAGCGCTGCCGCACTTTGAATGACAATTGCGCAGTCATACAACACGGTACCCAAACAAAATTTTTATCATTTTTTTTCCCCACAAATGGAGCTTTCTTTTGATGGTATTTGATCACCTCTGCGGTTTTTAGTTTTTGTAAAAAAAATTGAAAGACAGAATTTTTAAAAAAAAATTATATTTTTTTTTATATTTTGTTATAAAATTTTGCAAACAGGTAATTTTTCTCCTTTGATGTACGCTGATGAGGCGGCACTGATGGGCACCGATAGGTGGCGGTGATGGGCACTGATGGGTGGCAGTGTTGGGCACTGATTGATGGCAGCACTGCTAGGTGGCACTGATTGGCACCACTGGTGGGCATTGATAGGTGGCATTGATAGGTGGCACTTGTGGGCATAGATAGGTGGCACTTGTGGGCACTGGCAGGTGGCAATGACAGATGGCACTTGGAGGCACAGATGAGGCATCTGTGCCTCCTTCCTCTTCGGGACCGATGTCCCTTTGACATAAGCCGGTGATCGGCTTTTTTTTCCTCCTCACGCTGTCAGCGTGAGGAGAAAACGAAACCGATCACCGAGCTTTTGTTTACATCATGTGATCAGCTGTCATTGGCTGACAGCCGACCCCTTACTCGGATCTGTGATCATCCGAGTCTCCGTGACTCGGTGATCACAGCGCGCACACCGCGTGCCCTGCAGGGTGCGCGCGGTGCGCGTGCACAGGGGAGGACATCCCATGACGGCCTCCCGGAGATTGAGGTCCGCGCTGTAGCCGTCATTCGGCTATGGCCCGGACCTCAAGTGGTTAAGCAGTAAATCAAGGGGGGTTCCCCATAAAGGTAAAATTATAAATACAGCGCTCACAAACAAAAGCCCATAATAAGTGATAACAAAAAACATAACGTCCATACAAAACTATGAAGGTGCTTCACAAATAGTGTGTAAAAATGCAGGGAATGCTTCACATCTGGTGTGCGGAAGGTGCAGAGAAAATGTTGCAGAAAAATTTTCAGGTGTACCAAGACACCCCCACATGTGTCCCCACTCACCAAATCACAATGACACCCAGCTTTTCAGTCTGGGAGTCAGTAAAGGCTTGTAGTGATATCCAAAGAATGTTGCAGGATGGCAGGTTCACTGATGAGATGATAAACGATCCTTCAACGTTAATACTCAGCCAAATACAAAACCGGTACCCAAAAAGGAAGAAAAGGGGGGGACCAATAGTGAAGTATGCTAAGATTGAAAATTTATTGCGCATAAAAGGTTATACTTGCAAAAGCAAGTTAAAATCAGGCATTGAAACAATCAGAGGATGCAGCAAACACCATTAACAGAATTCCCACGAGACCAGAAATGACGTCAGAACCGGAAGTGTGTCACGTCAATGCATTTCCGTCATCTCTGGTCTCGTGGGAACGATGTTAATGATGTTTGCTGCATCCTCTGTTTCAATGTCTGATTTTAAATTGCTTTTGTAAGTATAACCTTTTCTGCGCAATAAATTTTCAACCTTGGCATACTTCACGATTGCAAAGGCATCTTACTCAATATTACATGAAAAAAGAACATTTTATTAAATCAATGACCTTCAGGAGATGGGAAGGAGATTTACAACAACAATTTATCGATCAACAATGGCAAAACGGCCCTACACTCTATTTAAATGCCCTGTACACACGATCGGATTTTCGGACAACAAATTTTGGATGCGAGCTTGTTGCCGTAAAGTCCGACCGCGTGTATGCTCCATCGAACGTTTGTTGTCAGACTTTCCACCAACAAATGTTGGATAGCAGGTTCTCAAATTTTCTGCCAACAAATGTTTGTTGTTGGACTTTCCGATCGTGTGTACACAAGTCCGTCGGACAAAAGTCCACGCATGCTCGGAATAGGGTATGAGCCGGAAGCGTTCGGACTTGTAAAACTAGCGTTCGTAATGAAGATATCACGTACGTCTTGTATGTCACTACGTTGGTAATTGTTGACCAACATTTGTGTAGCCATGTGTATGCAAGACAAGTTGGAGCCAACATCCTTCGAACAAAAATCCACGGTTTTGTTGTCGGAAAGTCCGAACGTGTGTACAATAAAGTCACGAGTAATGCATCATTATGGGAACTAATCTATAAAATGGCTCTGCAGTGGTATCTGACACCCTAGAGACTCACAAAATTACATACCCACGCCACACCTATGTGCTGGAGGAACTGTGGACAGTCGGGCACTCAGTACCACATGTTCTGGTCACGTCCATATCCCCCCCCCCCCCCCCCCCCACAATTAGTCATCATTGACACAATCTCACCTCATTTTAAGATGGTAGCTACCCACATACTCTTGGCAGTCAGACTGCTTATTAGTAGAGACTGGAAAACAAACACGATCCCAACAGTCCTGGATGTGATAACTCTAGTACATACTCATTACTCCTATGAATGTTTAATAGCACATGAGAAATCGGCATACTCTAAGCTCCTTAAACAATGGCTCCCCTGGAAATGTTGGTACGATAAACTTATCAGTTGATGAAATGTTTGAATATTCTGTTTGCTAGTCTGCTATCCTCACAATGAGAAGTGACCTTAAAGTGGCTGTAAACCCCCACATATACCCAGTGAAGTGAACAGCCTCAGATGAAACAAATCTCCCTACATAAGTTTTACATGTATATCGGCTTGCTATAATCTTTAGAAAGTGCACATTGTGTTAGACATGTTATCTTCCTGTTCAGCACTGAGAATGAAGTCTTGGCATATACTGTGTGACAGCTGATTGGAGGAAAGGCACCCCCTCCCCCTTCCACATAGGAAAAGGAAGGAAGGAATGTGCAGAGTTGTGCTGTGAATAGACAAGCCCTCTGCTAATCTATTTATAACACCCACCCTGACACAAATTTCAGGCTGGTTTTATCTCGGTTGTCGGAGAACTTATCATGCTGATAACAGAAAAACAGAGCAGCAGAAAGACACGAGACTTAGGGCTTTGGAGAGAGATAAGAAAACACTACAGATGGATGTGCTTAGGTCAAATTTCATGAATCAGGTTTACATCCACTATCACTTCCTCCTTTAGTGAAAATCAATCTTTGAACCAACCATCTGCCTATCCTGCCTCCGTGTTCTCTCTTCCCCCTTATCCACCCCCTATATCTTACTATATACCTACAATGTTAATATTCGATTATATTAGGATACTGTTGATTGTTTTAGCGCTACTAAGAAACATAATGTGCTTACACATTGATTATTAAACTATCCAATGAAAGTTTATTGTTATTATACTTATACAATACGGTTATGTAAACCTGCAGCTCCAATTTTCCTGTGTCAGTGAGCAGCTGCTGCAGGGGAGAGGAGGGAGCACCGACCACAGCTGAGCCGTGAGAGACTACGGCCAATGTTGCAGCTTTTGAAATTTCCAGCTGTTGTCAAGTGCTCTCTTACACAGAGCTGCAGGATCACATGACTAGAACGGATTGAAAATGGGTAAGTATACAGGTTAGGCATATTGGGTAGGAGGAAGGAACATTTTTAAGAAAAGGTTAGGGGTTTCTTTCACTTTAATGGCAGAAATATTTCTTTTGCTGCTTTAAAAATAATATATATATAATATTTTTAAAGAATTTGTTCTACACTTTCAGCAATTTTAAAGGTTTTAAGCTGGATAGGAATTAATAAATAAGCAATTCCAGACTAGTCTTTGCTTTTAAATGCTGTTTGTGTTTGTTAGAAGGTGAAAGCACTTCATTGCCATAACTGTTTAATCATGACTAAAACCATGACCCATATGTACTGTTTCCATTCTGCCCCTTAGGGCAAAGACCTGAACTCTCTTAATAAGAAACTGAAGGACAGTTACTGGTCAGCTCTGAAAATGAACTGGAAAGTCTGGACTCCTTTTCAGTTCATCAATGTGAACTACATTCCTGTACAGGTGAGCAACATATATTAGGGGACCCTTATCAAGTATTTTTTTTTTTTCAGCCCCTTGTAATAGCAGTATTATTAAATAAAAAAATGTGTTTTTAAAAATGTGTGATCTAATGCAACAAAAGTAATTAAGAAAAAAAAGTTCAAAAGCACCTCTGTCCCTCTCTGCACACGCATAAAAATGCATGTGTATTTAAAAGAATTGCACAACACGTATTGGGTATTTCCGCACATGCCAGAGTGAGAGAAACATTTCTAGATCCCTTGTTTATGGTTAACTCTAAACTGATGAGCTGTAAAAACATTTAAAGTGTCATCTATTGATAATAATGTGGGGTATCGTCATTTTTCTAAACTGCCTGTGAAAACTCGACGCCATCTCAGAATTTTATTTTATACATAAAAGAAAAATGTGGATTAAATTCTGTTTGTGTGCGCTAAATTTCTAATTTGTGTATTTATTTCTAAAAACATCGATTTAATAAACAGTTGTGCAAATATAGTGCAGAATAAAAAATTGCATCGATTTATATTTTTGTATTCTACTGGACCTCTGAATTCAGAAAATCTATAATGTGTTGGGTTTTAAGTCATTTTTTAACCAACAGTGCAGATTTTAACAAAAAAAAAAGATCCAATTGCAAGAGATTAATAGGGCAGATCAGACAGTTTTGACTGGCTTCCACTTTTGCAGCCAAATTGCGATAACACCTACTTATATATTTGTTAAATGTTCCCTTTCACATAGCTTAGCTGATTTAACCACTTTACTACCGGACACTTTTACCCCCTTCCTGCCCTGGCAAATTTTCAGCTTTCAGTGCTGTCACACTTTGAGGCTGGGTTCACACCAATGCAAATTGGATGCGGGTAGCCGCATCCAATTCGCAATAGCGAGAGATTTTGACCGGCTCTCTATGGAGCCGGTTCATATATCTCTGCAGCAGGTCCAATGTGTTTTGCAGAAAACCACTGTGCGTCTTTTGGTCCGTTTTCAGGAAACTGAACCAGCACCCCCCGGACCCCTGCTCTGAGCCGCATGCAGCTCATATGTGAACAGAGGCTGAATGAGAATTGCGCGGTCATGCAATACTGTACCCCTATGAAATGTTTATACATTTTTTTCACACAAATAGAGCTTTCTTTTGGTGGTATTAAAACACAGCTGAGTTTTTTTATTTTTCCAAAAAAAACGGGGGAAAAAAAGATGAAAAATTTACGCAAATGTAAAAAAACTAATTTTTATTCGTTTTGGTTATAACATTTTGCCAATAAATAATTTTTCTTCATAGTGTGTGTATGTATGTATATATGTGTGTGTGTGTGTGTGTGTGTGTGTATATATATGTATGTATGTGCATGTATATATATATATATACCGTATTTATCGGCGTATAACACGCACCCCAATTTAGGAGGGAATTTTAAGGAAAAAAAAACTTTTGGGAGGGAAGTTGAAGGAAAAAAAACTTACATTTAAATGCCCATCATTGCAGCCTTCTCAGTGCAGCCATGTCAGTGCAGCCTTCCCCAGTGCAGCCTTGCATCCTGTCTTTCAAAATCGCCGACCGCGATTTGAAAATGGCGCCGCCGAAATACACAGAGCCGGTCCTCGGCTCTTCTCGGCGGCTCTCGTTTACTTTCGGCTCCACTCGTAGTCCGGAACGGAGCTATCCGAACCTAGCCGAGTACACTCGGCTAGGTTCGGGCGGCGCTCAAGTGAAGACGAAAGTGGCCGAGAAGAGCCGAGGACCGGCACTGTGTATTTCGGCGCCGGCGGCGCCATTTTCAAATCGCGGTCGGCGATTTTGAAAATCTGGCAGCTCCGGATCGCAGGGGATCGGCGTATAACACGCACCTGCGGTTTTCCCCTGATTTTAAGGGGAAAAAAGTGCGTGTTATACGCCGATAAATACGGTATATTATACTCCCTGCTGATTTTGTATGTTTGCCCACTGACAAAGAAATTATCAATTTGTAAATTAAATGGTAGCTTTATTTTGATTTTTCTTTTTTTCTTTGTATATTCTGTTATATTTACCTCATCTGCATAGTCCAAGTTTGTCATTCTACCAATGATTTTACTATTGGCTTTGGGATAATGATCTAGCAGGGATAACTGGAAACTTCAGAAGCCAATGTAGGATGATACCTCTATGGTAGTATACTATTTTATTTGACTTTATGTACCATTAATCGGGATGCCTGACACTAGGCATGTGCAATTCGTTTCGTTCCGAATTTGTTTTTTAACGAATTTCGACAAATTCGTTAATTCGGGAATATCCGAATTAACGAAAACCCGTTTAACAAATTTTTTCCGAATATTCGTAAATTCGATAAAATTTGACATTCGTACATTCGTGAATTCGGAAATTTGTAAATTCGGAAATCTGAAATAATAGTTAACTAATAATAACTTAACTATTAGTAATTACTAGTAACTTTTAAATTATAGGTATTGTAATTTCCTTTCAAATTTGGCTGTTAGTGAACGTAACGCATACAAATTTATCCGAAGTTATGAATGATCTGAAAAAACGGTATGGAACGTAATGAATTAATAATAATAAACAACAACTATTTATTATTAATTTGTTCCGTTCCATTTGTTTAGATGCAGCATTCATTTTGGATAATTCGTAACTTCGGATAAATTCGTATTTGTTACGTTCATTGACACTCAAATTTGAAAGGAAATTACAATACCTATAATTTAATCACATGCCGACCGGGCCATAGCCGAAAGATGGCCACAGCGCAGTCGGCTTATCCTGGGAGGGCGTCCATGGACGTCCTCCCAGAATACTGCTCTCGCGCGCCCCCTGGGGCGAGCACCCGAGAACTTCCGTGACCGCCGGGTCCAGAGGACCTGGCGCATCACGGTGAACGCCCGCTGATCGTGGCCGTTTACCATGTGATCGCTCCGTCAAATGACTGAGCGATCACATGTAAACAAACCGTCATGTAAACAAACATGTCATGACGCCGGTTCCTCTCTCCCCTCTGTGTACCGTTCGGTACAGAGGGGGAGGAGCGGGGGAGGGATCGGATGGTAGCAGCGTTGTGGGCTGCATCTGTAGTGCCCACAATGCTGCTCTGTGACAAATACAGTCACATCCATCCATCCCTCCATGCTCAGCCATCCCTCCATACTATAATACCCTGCAATGCTCTGCAATACCCCACAATACTCTGCAATACCCCACAATGCTCTGCAATACTCTGCACTACTCCGCAACACCCCGCAATACCCCGCAATACTGTGCAATACCCCACAATACTGTGCAATACCCCACAATGCCCCACAATACTCTGCAATGCCCCACAATACTCTGCAATGCCCCGCAATACTCTGCAATGCCCCACAATACTCTGCAATGCCCCGCAATACTCTGCAATGCCCCGCAATACTCTGCAATGCCCCGCAATACTCTGCAATGCCCCGCAATACTCTGCAATGCCCCGCAATACTCTGCAATGCCCCGCAATACTCTGCAATGCCCCGCAATACTCTGCACTACTCTGTACTACTCTGCAACACCCCGCAATACTCTGTACTACTCTGCAACACCCCGCAATACTCTGCAATACTCTGTACTACTCTGCAATACTCTGCAACACCCCGCAATACCCAGTCATACTCTACAATACCCAGCCATACCCAGTCATACTCTGCGATACCCAGCCATGCGCAGCCATACCCAGCCATGCGCAGCCATACCCTGCCATGCCCAGCCATACCCAGCCATGCGCAGCCATGCTCGGCCATTTTCAGCTGTACTCGGCCTCTGTATGTGGCCAGGCTGTGGAAGTCTCACACATGGGGTATCGCCGTACTCAGGAGGAGTAGGAGAATCTATTTTGGGGTGTCATTTTTGGTATGTACATGCTATGTGTTAGAAATATTGTATAAATGGACAACTTTGTGTTAAAAAAAAAATGTGTTTTAACCACTTCCCGCCCGCCGGCCCTCATACGACGTCCTTGACTTTGTGCGGGGATATCTGAATGATGCCTGCAGCTACAGGCATCATTCAGATATCCGCTTTTTCAGCCGGCGATTCCCTACACCATAGGAACAATCATAGCGGCTGTTCCACTGCTTGATCATTCTTATGGGAGGCGAGAGAGGACCACCCGCCGCCCTCCGATGCTTCTACCGTCTCACCGCTACGATTGAAGCCAGGATCGTTTTTTTATTTCAGGCTTCCCAGCCTAGAGGTGAGATGTGGGGTCTTATTGACCCCATATCTCACTGTAAAGAGGACCTGTCATGCCATATTCCTATTACAAGGGATGTTTACATTCCTTGTAATAGGAATAAAAGTGATCAAAAAAAATTTTGGGGGGAAAAAAGTGTCAAACTAAAATAAATAAAGTAAAATGAACAATAAAAAAAAATGTAAAAAAATTTTTAAAGCGCCCCTGTCCGTGTGCTCGCATGCAGAAGCAAATGCACACGTAAGTCCCGCCCACATATGAAAACGGTGTTCAAACACATGTGAGGTATCGGTGCGATCGGTAGAGCGAGAGAAATAATTTTGGCCCTAGACCTCCTCTGTAACTCAAAACATGTAACCAGTAAAAAATTTTAAAGCGTCGCCTATGGGGATTTTTAAGTAGCGAAGTTTGGCGCCATTCCATGAGCGTGTGCGATTTTGAAGGGTGACATGTTAAGTATCTATTTACTCGGTGTAACTACATCTTTTACATTATGCAAAAACATTGGGCCAACTTTACTGTTTTTGTTTTTTAAGCACAAAACTGTTTTTTTCTCCCAAAAAGAAGCGTTCAAAAAATTGCTGCGCAAATACCGTGCAAGATAAAAAGTTGCAACAACCGCCATTGTATTCTCTAGGGTCTTTGCTAAAAAAAAACATATATAATGTTTTGGGGTTTTATGTAATTTTCTAGCAAATAAATGATGATTTTTACATGTAGGAGAGAAATGTCAGAATTGGCCTGGGTGCTCCAGAACGCCTGGAGGTGCTCCCCTGCATGTTGGGCCTCTGTATGTGGCCACGCTGTGTAAAAGTCTCAAACAAGTGGTATCGCCATACTCGGGAGTAATAGCAGAATGTGTTTTGGGGTGTAATTTGTGGTATGCATATGCGGTGTGTGAGAAATAACCTGCTAATATGACATTTTTGTGGAGAAAAAAAAATCTTGATTTTGCAAAGAATCGTGGGAAAAAATGACAACTTAAAAAAACGCACCATGCCTCTTACTAAATACCTTGGAATGTCTTCTTTCCAAAAAGGGGTCATTTGGGGGGTATTTGTACTTTTCTGGCATGTTAGGGTCTCAAGAATATAGATAGGTCGTCAGTAATTCAGGTATGATCAATTTTCAGATATTGGCACCATAGCTTTTGGACTCTATAACTTTCACAAAGACCAAATCATTTACACTGATTTGTACTTATTTTTACCAAAGATATGTAGCAGTATAAATTGTGGCCAAAATTTACGAAGAAAAATTACTTATTTGCAAAATTTTATAATACAAATGAAGAAAAATGCATTTTTTTTACAAAATTTTCAGTCTTTTTTCATTTATAGCACAGAAAATAAAAAACCCAGAGGTGATCAAATACCACCAAAAGAAAGCTCTATTTGTGTGAAAAAAAGGACAAAAATTTCATATGGGTACAGTGTTGCATGACTGAGTAATTGTCATTCAAAATATGAAAGCACCGAAAGCTGAAAATTGGTCTGGTTAGGAAGGGGGTTTAAGTGCCCAGTTGTCAAGTGGTTAATAGTTAGTTACTATTTCAGATTTTTGAATTTTCGGGTTTTTGGATTTTCAAACTTCGAATTTACAAATTTCCGAATTTTCTAATTTACAAATGTACGATTTTACGAATTTACGAATGTACGCATTTACGAATCGCGATCATAACGAATGACCCCAAAAACTAAAAAAAATAATAAACTAATGAAATGAAAATGAACACATTTTTTGGCTGTGCACATGTCTACCTGACACCTTTTCTGACTAGTTATCACTTTGTCAGCGCCCTGTTAACTTTGTCTATGGTAACTCTCTAAAATCAAACATAAAAGGAACTTATTAAAAAAAGTTATGCCACAGTATGACAATTCAGAGCATGCAGAACAGACCGCAGCCACAAAACTTTATTATGTACAAAAAGACTTACATGTGTCTTAATAAGGAACATTTACAACAGGATGCACAGGGTAGGCTGTAAAGTGCTCCTTTTGAAAACACAATTTAAGTGCCATACTTTCTGTTTAAAAAAAGTGATATGGGCAGTATTTACTGCACAATATTTTATGCTCGCTAATTTCATACTGATCCCATACAGTGAGGGGAAAAAAGTATTTGATCCCCTGCTGATTCCATACGTTTGCCCACTGACAAAAATTGATCAGTCTATAAATTTTAAATGGTAGATTTTAACAGTGAAAGACAGAACAACAAAAATATCCATTAAAAAACGCATTTCAAAAAAGTTATAAATTGATTTGCATTTTAATGAGTGAAATAAGTATTTGATCCCCTATCAATCAGATTTCTAGCTCCCCAGGTGTCTTCTATACAGGTAATGAGCTAAGATTAGGAGCACTCTCTTAAAGGGAGTGCTCCTAATCTCAGTTTGTTACCTGTACAGTATAAAAGACATCTGTCCACAGAATCAGATTCCAATCTCTCCACCATGGCCAAGACCAAAGAGCTGTCGAAGGATGTCGGGGACAAGATTGTAGACCTACACAAGTCTTGGAATGAGGTACAAGACCATCGCCAAGCAGCTTGGTGAGAGGGTGACAACAGTATTCACAAATGGAAGTAACACAAAATAACTGTCAGTCTCCCTCGGTCTGGGGCTCCATGCAAGATCTCACCTCTTGGAGTTTCAATGATCATGAGAACGGTGAGGAATCAGCCCAGAACTACAGAGGAGAATCCTGTCAATGATCTCAAGGGAGCTGGGACCATCGTGACCAAGAAAACAATTGGTAACGCACTCCGCCGCGAAGGACTGAAATCTTGCAGCGCCTGCAAGGTCCCCCTGCTCAAGAAAGCACATGTACAGGCCCGTCTAAGGTTAGCTAATGAACATCTGAATGATTCCGAGGAAAACTGGGTGAAAGTGTAGTGGTCCGATGAGACCATAGGCGTGTGCAGCCTATTGCATTAGGGTGTGCACCCCAAAGCTCAAACACGCATACGTGTGTGTGTGTGTGAGATATATAACTTTTCAAAGTAGAGGAAAGCCGAACCTAGTCTTCAATTAGTGCAGTGCGATCTGGTCATCCCACTGACCAAAATATAAGAAAAAGTCCAGAGGCTCGCTTCACTTAAAATTTCATTATTGAACCAAAGTTCAAACAAACATTGCATAATGTGTAAGTTCAATTGATAGGCATCATTGATTGGCAGCATTGATGGGCTCCATTGATTGGCAATGATTGGCAGTATTGATTGGCATGGCAACATTGGTTGGCACTGATTGGCAGCATTGATTCGCATTAATAGGTTAGGCAGCATTGATTGGCACTAGCAGGAGAGAGGAGGAATTTCACACGCAGCCAACAGTGAGGCTTGCCAGAGCCGTTCAGTGTGTGAAACTGTCTGCAGCTAATGTAACTACTTGCAGGGAGAGAGATCACAACTCAGCCGTGATGCCGGGGTTGGGCGGGACTAAGCAGCTATCAACACCAGCCAATAATTGGGCTGCTTAAGGGGGCGGAGCCACATAAATGTAGCGGCCTGCCCAGACTCAATATAGAAAAGGGGATACCACCGCTTCAGGCAGGTCAACTGAAACAAAAACTTCTCCTCTAGAATTGAAGAGCCCCAGGTGCTGGCTAATGCGTATAGCAAATGAAGATGAACGGAAAACTCTGGACAGCCGCACTCCAAAGAAAATTTCTTTTGCCTTTATTCAAAATTCAGGATCACACTGTACAAGCCACAGCAAAGCGATACAGCTGACGTGTTTTACACTACGGAGAGTGCTTACTCGTAGCTAGCGATCACTAAAATGAGTATCAAATATATACTGCTAGTTGTAGACCATGTGGCAGAACCATTGTTCTATTAGCTAAACAGCTGAAGTGTGAAACGTGTCAGCTCCTGTCTGTATCGCTTTGCTGTGGCTTGTACAGTGTGATCCCGATTTTTCAATAAAGGCAAAAGAAATTTTTCTTTGGAGTACAGCTGTCCAGAGTTTTCCGTTCTTCATCCGCCCAGACTCCATCCCATTGGCTAGTGTTTGCTGTTTGGTCCCGCCAACCCCCGACATCACCGCTGTCACGGACTAATACTCACCGAGGCCGAGATGCCGAGAGCGGCTCGCCCTTACAACCACGCGCACCCAGACCCCCGAAATGGGTACAGGAAGCTGAGGGCACGCGGAGGCACGGGCTTCCGGTAGATAGCAGGTTCCTAGACTGGAAGCGGGTGTTCTGGGGTCCGCAGGAGAGACCGGAGATCAGGGCGGAGTAAGGCAGAGGCAGGACTGGAATAATAAGCAGAGGTTAGGTATCTAGCAGGTAGTGATCAGGGTATCAGGTAGTCCAGTAGTGTAGTGGTTAAACAGGCCAAGGTTTGGTACACAGATCAGGCAGGTAATTAGGACAGTCCAGCAGAGTAGTAGTTTTAGACAAGCCAGGGTTCAGTACACAGGCAGGCAGATATCAGAGGTTTAAACAGGCACAGGGAACAGGGAGAGCTGACGACAAACCAGCAACCCGACTGGGCGCTGGAGCCGTCAGATATAGTCTCCCTGCCCGGCGAGCGCGTCAGTGTGACGCGCTACCGGGCACCCGCACGGGCGACGGCGCGCACACGAGGTCCGCCGTGCACCCGCGCGCGCCGCACCATCAGGCCGCGGACGGGTGTGCGGCGAAGCGCCAATCCCCCGCGCATGCGCACCGGAGCCCGGCGAGCGGAGACTCTCCCTGGCTCCTGACAACCGCTGAATTTTGACAGCTGATCTTTCTTTCTGCAAGCAGTGACACCTGACAGATCGCACGCTCAGTGGCTCTGGCAAGCCTCACCATCTGCTGCCTATGAAACTGTTTCACAGGGAGCGGGGATTACACACAACATTTCAGGGCAGATCTCGGGAGACAGCACAGGTGATTAGGGTGTGCCCAGGCACACCCCCTACACACACCTATGGATGAGACCAAAATCAAGCTCTTTGGCATCAACTGAACTCGCCGCGTTTGGAGGAGGAGCAATGCTGCCTATGACCCCAGGAACACCATCCCCACCGTCAAACATGGAGGTGGAAACATTATGCTTTGGGGATATTTTTCTGCTAAGGTGACAGGACAACTTCACCGCATCAAAGGGATGATGGACGGGGCCATGTACCATCAAGTCTTAGGTGAGAACCTCCTTCCCTCAGCCAGGGCATTGAAAATGGGTCGTGGATGGGTATTCCAGCATGACAATGACCAAAACACATGGCCAAGGCAACAAAGGAGTGGCTCAAGAAGAAGCACATTAGGTCCTGGAGTGGATTAGCCAGTCTCCAGACCTTCATCCCATAGAAAATGTGTGGAGGGGGCTGAAGGTTCAGAGTTGGCAAACGTCAGCCTCGAAACCCTAATGACTTGGAGAGGATCTGCAAAGAGGAGTGGGACAAAATCCCTCCTGAGATGTGTGCAAAGCTGGTGACCAACTACAAGAAACGTCTGGCCTCTGTGATTGCCAACAGGGGTTTTGCCTCCAAGTACTTGGTCATGTTTTGCAAAGGGGTCAAATACTTATTTCACTCATTAAAATGCAAACCAATTTATATATTTTGTGAAATGCGTTTTTCTGGGTATTTCTGTTTTTTCTGTCTCTCGCTGTTAAAATAAACCTACCATTAAAATTATAGACTGATCATTTCTTTGTCAGTGGGCAAACGTACAAGCAGGGGATCAAATACTTTTTTCCCTCACTGTACCTCATCATGCTGGGGACGCACACAAAGTATGCAATTGTAGCCTTGCTATATAAAAAGCCAATAATCCAACTCATAAAGGTGTATGAGAAAACATATAAGAAAATCAGGCTTTTACATCATATGTTACAGCTCGTTATGCCAGATATTCTTGTGATAAATGTTACAAATAGACCCCTATATCTCTAAATTAATGTCTGATAGAATTTTCTAATTGAGAAAACAACTGGTGCTTTATTTATTTGGATAGATAATTAAGCAATCCTCTTTTTTTTGTTTTGTTTTTGTTTTTCAGTTTCGAGTGCTGTTTGCCAATATGGTGGCCTTCTTCTGGTATACATATCTGTCGACAACCAGGAAATGATTTGAAAATACAGTTTTGGGGTTTTTTTTGTTTTTTTGTTTTTTTTTTCATTGATCAAATTTGAGAAGTCTAGAGGAAACAACAGAAATTGCTAAACTTCCTCACCAGTTTTTAAAGCTTTCCTCCACTGAAAACTGATCATTCAGTTTGGGCACTTTGATCAGTAGAATCACCTGCCAGCTTCCTCAATCTTTTATCAAGGGTCTTTTAGGGAAAGATTTTCCTGCAGTCAATTGTGTTGCCACCGCCTCCCAGGTGGATACTCCCAATTATTATTTTTTCCACGTTGTGGAAACCTACAAGGTGAATGTGACCCTTTTCATTTGACTTTGTAATGGCTGCTGTGAGGGAACTTGATGATCACCTCAGCATATGAGAATTCAGCATAGGATTCATCTATACTGGAAACCAAGCGGAACTAAATATCTGGCTGCAGTTGGACTATCATTTTTGCCTCAGCACAATTCTCAGTAACACAGTCACCAATAATGTAATAATGGTTGGAAATGGATAATGCATTATGAAATAAGATCTGCTTCTCTCTCTGGGGACTTTTTACCTCTCGTAATACCTCAGAAACGTCTAAAGATGGCACACACTAGTTACAATTTTATGTTAGATCAGCAACGTTTACCAATAACGAAGGACCTACCTAATTGGATATCACATACATTAGTGGTCATAGGTGTGGTCAGCATATTGCATTAGGGTGTGCACCCCAAAGCTCAAACACACATGCCTTTCTCTGCAGCCTCAGCTGCACAGGACAGGGAATGAATGGGAAGTGCTCTGTGCTGAGCAGGTGCTTGTTCATTCACAAACAGAAGCATAGTAAACAAAGTTTGTGCTTCAGTTATGAATGAACACAGGGAGTGAGTGTGTTCATTTAGAACAGGAAGGCGCTGGTATATTACCTATTTACTAGTCCTTACCCCATTCTCCATCCTAAAACATCCCCAGCAGTAGCTGGGGGGGAGAGGAGAGGAGGGGAAGCCAGCAGCACTGTGGGATGGGGGGCCAACAGGGGGAAAATTGGCACTGCATGTAGTGATTAGGGTGTGTTCTGGCACACCCCCTGCACAAGCCTATGTTAGTGGTTTAAACGGACACTTACACTATTGGTAAGGAAATTTTTTTTTTTTTTTTTTTTTTTTTTTTTTTTGCATATAGGAGCTAGGAGGCAAATTACAAAGTGTTAAAGTTTTGATCTCGACATCGCTTAGCATATGTTACAAAATTGCACCACACTGAAAATTCATGTGCTATATTGCATACTATAATAAATTAAACAGAAAAGCCCAAAGTTAATGACTCTGCTTTACAGCTGTAGGTAGGCATATGGACTAATTTAACTACGTAGTACATAATAAATTAATGGAACCCAATATGCAGCAATATATAAAGTTTCTAATTTACATAAGGAACAATGGATAATTCTGATAATTTAGGGGCTTTCAGGATTGCAGTTTGTACATGTGACTTTTGTGTACTTGATCGTATATGTTTGTATATATGTATATGTCATTTTTTTTCATCCAGAACGTTATCTCAGGACAATTGTTTATGCAAGATTTTCCTACAAGGGGCATGCCTAGGCTCTGGCCTCCATTCCACAAGCAAGTGCCTGGGATCTTGAGTGTGAAGCTACTACCGCCTGTGGTCAGAATGTTAAAGTATTAAACCCAAAAGCAAACCTTTATTATATTGTAGCTTACCAATTCTTAGATGTTATGGTTGTATTTGTTTCCTTTTTTTTTTTTTTTTTTTGGTTTTTTTTTTTTGTTTTTCATATGGCGATTCAGTCATTCAGATTTGCGAAAGCACAAGCTCTCCAGCAGAATGTACCAGTTTATATGGATGAGACAAACCTTTTAACACTGACAGGAGTGATTTAAAATTATCAGATTTTTTTTATTCATGCAAAACCTTTTATCCCAAAAGGAAAAAACTGTTTGCTGGTATTGCTTAAAAAGTGTGAGCTGGAGTTTTGCTTCAGTTTTTTAGTGTATCTAAATCTGCTAATACATTTACCACTACCCCACACCAGACTGACAGTGCTGCTGTCTGCTGTGCCTCCTTTTCTCCTTCATCCAGAGTTGTCTCACTAATACAGGAGGTGTGTTACTGGCCAGATCACCAGAGGAAAAAAGCCAAAGAAAAAAAACTGATGCAGCCACCACATCCAATGATTGGGAAGCTGCAATATAATACACATTTGGTTTGGGGTTTAATACTGCTTTAACTCTTGCAATGTCCCTGTTTTTTTTTAAATGACTTGCTTACATATATGGCTTACATTAGTTACAGTACTGTAGATATTTAGATGGAGATTTATTTCTTCCGTTTGTAAAGATCAGGGGAGAACGGACTAAGCCTGGGTTCACAATATACCGGGCTGCGGATCGCACAGGAGCGCTGTGCGTCCCTGTTCTCCGTTTTAGGGACGAATCGGGGCCGATCCTATGCCTGAATTCGGCCAGGAAACGGAGCCAAAGACGCACAGCGTTTTTGTGCAGTGCGCTCCGCAGCCGCCCCGGAGATATGTGAACCGGCTTCATAGGGAGCCAGTCACATTCTCCTACTATGCGAATTTGATGCAGGGAAACACCTCTAATTCGCATAGGTATGAACCCGGGCTAAATGTAAAAACAAAAAAAATAATTCTTCAACTCGACTGATATATAGTGGTGAGTGTTTGCACCTATTAAATTAAAATGTGAAGTATTTTTGAATGTTTCTAACAATAAACATTTAGCACTCTTTTTTTTTTTTTTTTTTTTTTTTTTCTCTTGTTTTATTTGCCAAGTTAAAATAGGCCATATATATATGAAATGAATGTCAGACGATGTTGGGCTACAACAGTCTAATTGCAAAGGAACAGACACTGCTTGCCAACCATTGTGTAGGATGAACAATCAATTGGGCAACATAGCCTGATCGCTGTTGTTCTCCCAGTGATAATTCACTGCTGAAAATGTATCCTATTCATGCCCTTCCCTTTTATGAATGAACATGAAGCTAGCCAAAACAACCGTGAAGTGTGGATCATGCTTGCTGTGAGGGACCTCCCGTACTCGAGAAGAGTAAGTCTGCCGTTTAAGCGTCTTTTGTCTGGTACCAGCACTATCCAAGGTCCCTTAGCCCAGTGGTCCCCAAACTTTTTGACACCTGGTACCGGCGTTGTTGAAGAAAATTGTGCCAAGGCCCGGGGGGGGGGGGGGGTGCTGGGGGTGTTTTGTGGCTTTTCACGGGCAATTTATCGGGGCAATGGCTGGTGTTGGTGCTTCAATCATTCCGGCACCATCATTGATATGATGTCAGCATAATTGAAGCGCATTATTTCTATTATTACATTTTACTATATAATGAAATAGTTCAACTCACCATAATGCAGAAGGTGCCAGAATGTCACTTTCCACCTCGCCTGCCTTCAGATGCGAATTGTCACTTGCCACGTCGCCTGCCTTGAGATGCAGCTTGTCACTTGCCACGTTGCTTGTCACCAGATGCATTTTGTCCCTTGCCATGTCGCCTGCCACCAGATGCTTTTCTATCCCCTGCCACCAGATACGGATTGTCACTTGCCACGTCGCCTGCCTTGAGATGCAGCTTGTCACTTGCCATGTCACTTGTCACCAGATGCATTTTGTCACTTGCCACTTCGCCTGCCTTCATATGCAGATTGTCCCTTGCCACGTCGCCTGCCAACAGATGCATTTTGTCCCTTGCCACGTCACCCACCACCAGATTTGGATTGTCACTTGCCATGTCACCTGCCATCAGATGCAGATTGTCATTTGCCACGTCGCCTGCCACCACATGAAGATTGTCACTGCAGTGGTGGCAGCACATGTGTGCGCACTAGTTCAGAGGCAAGCCTGGAGTAGTGGGTAGTGAGGGAGAACCGCGGTAATGGGGGGACATGGGTAGCGAGAGATGATCTAATTTCTCTGCTCCCCTGCTTCACCTCCAGCAGTGTATCGTGTTCTGTCGCGCTATGTCGGCGGAGGAGCAGTAATGTGGGCGGGCAGTGAGAGATGATCTCAGCTCTCTGCTCCCCCGCCTCACCTCCAGCATTATAGTAGCCCCGCTGTGAGCGTGGAAGAGCGGCGATGCAGGCGGTCTCTGCTTGCTCGCCTTAGTATAGCGGCCCTGCTGTGAGCAAGGAACAGCGGTGATGCGGGCGGTGAGAGATGATGTCATCTCTCTGCTCGCTCCGCCGCCGCTCGTCAGACAGTGCAGCCTTCGCTGACCGGCTGCAAACAGGCCACGGCTCGGTGGTGGGTCGCGGCCCGGGGGGTTCATGACCCCTACCTTAGCCCACCCAGTTACTTGTCGAGGCATCAGTGTAGGGTGAAGAGAAGCATAAGACTGTTTATTCAAACACAGGTACAAAGAGCTATACACTCAAGGGACACCCCCCCCCCCCCTTTGTATAATGACACGGAGCGGGGTAAACTTTACCTCCTCCGGTAACATAACATACAGGTGTATTCAACTTTCCATCTTTCATCTTTAGGAGTGGCTACTGGAGAAACCCCCCCCCCCCCTCTAGCATCTAATAGCTGACAGGGCTTTCATTAACATGTAAACCAATCCACATAAGAATATACATCCCATAATACTTTGCTCCCAAGGCTGACAGAAACAATAGAACAATGGGATACAGCCACACCTCAAACGATCTAGTAAACAGTCTATGAGGCCAAGTTAACACAATAATTCAGTAGTTGGAAAGGTGGAATTAATTTTATCTTCATATATTTCTTGAGGGATATTGTTCAGAAATATTCCTGTCCCAAGTGAAAAAGCCCCTTCATTCTTTCAACACAAACCACACATATAGACCCCGGGATAATAGGGGTAAAAGGAAATGCTGAGTCCGGTGTGGTTGTACTGGGAGTCTGGTTAGATCAGACCCAAGTGGGGTTCTCGGTCACCCTGTGCCCATCATAGACACAGGATAACTTACAAATAGGAGGGGTCAGGGAGAGCTGGACAAGGTGTTTCCAGAGCTCTCTAAGGTAAGTTGGGTTCCCCAAGCCCCCCCACCTAAAGTGACCCCCGTCACACTTGCCTATTAGCCCATCATCTGATATATATATACACACACACACACATTTTTATAACTATGACAATTTAATCAACAGGAGCTCTTCAAAAGGCATATAGCAAAGTAAACACTTCAAGTGAATGAATATCCAAAACTTTCTTTATTAGTTTTAGAGTAGTTTAACCACTTAAGGACCGCCTCACGCCGATGTACGTCGGCAAGGCGGCACGGGCAGGCAAAATCACGTACATGTACGTGATTTGCCTCCCGCGGGTGGGGGGTCCGATCGGACCCCCCCCGGTGCCCGAGGCGGTCCCGTTTTGTTCCCCGCCGATCGGAGGGGAGGGGGAGGCCATCCGTTCGTGGCCCCCCCCTCGCGATCGCCGCCGGCCAATGGGAACATTCCTTTGCTGCTGTATGCTAAACAGCAGCAAAGGAAATGATGTCATCTCTCCTCGGCTCGGTAGTTTCCGTTCCAGCGCCGAGGAGAGAAGACATCAATGTGAGTGCACAACACTACACACACAGTAGAACATGCCAGGCATACAAAACACCCCGATCCCCCCCCCAATCACCCCCCTCCCCTGTCACAAACTGACACCAAGCAGGTTTTTTTTTTTTTTCTGATTACTGCTAGGCGTCAGTTTGTGACAGTTACAGTGTTAGCACAGTTACTGTTAGCCCCCTGTAGGTCTAGGGTACCCCCCCTAACCCCCCCTAATAAAGTTTTAACTCCTTGATCACTCCCCCGTCACCAGTGTCACTAAGCGATCATTTTTCTGATCGCTGTATTAGTGTCGCTGGTGACGCTAGTTAGGGACGTAAATATTTAGGTTCGCCGTCAGCGTTTTATAGCGTCAGGGACCCCCATATACTATCTAATAAATGTTTTAACCCCTTGATTGCCCCCTAGTTAACCCTTTCACCACTGATCACCGTATAACCGTTACGGTTGACGCTGGTTAGTTCGTTTATTTTTTATAGTGTCAGGGCACCCGCCGTTTATTACCGAATAAAGGTTTAGCCCCCTAATCACCCGGCGGTGATATGCGTCGCCCCAGGCAGCGTCAGATTAGCGCCAGTACCGCTAACACCCACGCACGCAGCATGCGCCTCCCTTAGTGGTATAGTATCTGATCGGATCAATATCTGATCCGATCAGATCTATACTAGCGTCCCCAGCAGTTTAGGGTTCCCAAAAACGCAGTGTTAGCGGGATCAGCCCAGATACCCGCTAGCACCTGCGTTTTGCCCCTCCGCCCAGCCCACCCAAGTGCAGTATCGATCGATCACTGTCACTTACAAAACACTAAACGCATAACTGCAGCGTTCACAGAGTCAGGCCTGATCCCTGCGATCGCTAACAGTTTTTTTGGTAGCATTTTGGTGAACTGGCAAGCACCAGCCCCAGGCAGCGTCAGGTTAGCGCCAGTACCGCTAACACCCACGCACGCAGCATACACCTCCCTTAGTGGTACAGTATCTGAATGGATCAATATCTGATCCGATCAGATCTATACTAGCGTCCCCAGCAGTTTAGGGTTCCCAAAAACGCAGTGTTAGCGGGATCAGCCCAGATACCTGCTAGCACCTGCATTTTGCCCCTCCGCCCGGCCCAGCCCAGCCCACCCAAGTGCAGTATCGATCGATCACTGTCACTTACAAAACACTTTACGCATAACTGCAGCGTTCGCAGAGTCAGGCCTGATCCCTGCGATCGCTAACAGTTTTTTTGGTAGCGTTTTGGTGACCTGGCAAGCACCAGCGGCCTAGTACACCCCGGTCGTAGTCAAACCAGCACTGCAGTAACACTTGGTGATGTGGCGAGTCCCATAAGTGCAGTTCAAGCTGGTGAGGTGGCAAGCACAAGTAGTGTCCCGCTGCCACCAAAAAGACAAACACAGGCCCGTCGTGCCCATAATGCCCTTCCTGCTGCATTCGCCAATCCCAATTGGGAACCCACCACTTCTGCAGCGCCCGTACTTCCCCCATTCACATCCCCAACCAAATGCAGTCGGCTGCATGAGAGGCATTTTTATGTCCTCCCGAGTACCCCTACCCAACAAACCCCCCCAAAAAAGATGTTGTGTCTGCAGCAAGCGCGGATATAGGCGTGACACCCGCTATTATTGTCCCTCCTGTCCTGACAATCCTGGTCTTTGCATTGGTGAATGTTTTGAACGCTACCATTCACTAGTTGAGTATTAGCGTAGGGTACAGCATTGCACAGACTAGGACACACTTTCACATGGTCTCCCAAGATGCCATCGCATTTTGAGAGACCCAAACCTGGAACCGGTTACAGTTACAAAAGTTAGTTACAAAAAAAGTGTCAAAAAAATATATATATATAAAATAAAAAAAAATAGTTGTCGTTTTATTGTTCTCTCTCTCTCTCTATTCTTTCTCTATTGTTCTGCTCTTTTTTACTGTATTCTATTCTGCAATGTTTTATTGTTATTATGTTTTATCATGTTTGCTTTTCAGGTATGCAATTTTTTTATACTTTACCGTTTGCTGTGCTTTATTGTTAACCATTTTTTTGTCTTCAGGTACGCCATTCACGACTTTGAGTGGTTATACCAGAATGATGCCTGCAGGTTTAGGTATCATCTTGGTATCATTCTTTTCAGCCAGCGGTCGGCTTTCATGTAAAAGCAATCCTAGTGGCTAATTAGCCTCTAGACTGCTTTTACAAGCCGTGGGAGGGAATGCCCCCCCCCCACCGTCTTCCGTGTTTTTCTCTGGCTCTCCTGTCTCAACAGGGAACCTGAGAATGCAGCCGGTGATTCAGCCAGCTGACCATAGAGCTGATCAGAGACCAGAGTGGCTCCAAACATCTCTATGGCCTAAGAAACCGGAAGCTACGAGCATTTTATGACTTAGATTTCGCCGGATGTAAATAGCACCATTGGGAAATTGGGGAAGCATTTTATCAGACCGATCTTGGTGTGGTCAGATGCTTTGAGGGCAGAGGAGAGATCTAGGGTCTAATAGACCCCAATTTTTTGAAAAAAGAGTACCTGTCACTACCTATTGCTATCATAGGGGATATTTACATTCCCCGAGATAACAATAAAAATGATTTAAAAAAAAAAATATGAAAGGAACAGTTTAAAAATAAGATAAAAAAAAGCAAAAAAATAATAAAGGAAAAAAAAAAAAAAAAGCACCCCTGTCGCCCCCTGCTCTCGCGCTAAGGCGAACGCAAGCGGCGGTCTGTCGTCAAACGTAAACAGCAATTGCACCATGCATGTGAGGTATCACCGCGAAGGTCAGATCGAGGGCAGTAATTTTTGCAGTAGACCTCCTCTGTAAATCTAAAGTGGTAACCTGTAAAGGCTTTTAAAGGCTTTTAAAAATGTATTTATTTTGTTGCCACTGCACGTTTGTGCGCAATTTTAAAGCATGTCATGTTTGGTATCCATGTACTCGGCCTAAGATCATCTTTTTTATTTCATCAAACATTTGGGCAATATAGTGTGTTTATAGTGCATTAAAATTTAAAAAAGTGTGTTTTTTCCCCAAAAAATGCGTTTGAAAAATCGCTGCGCAAATACTGTGTGGAAAAAAAAATGAAACACCCACCATTTTAATCTGTAGGGCATTTGCTTTAAAAAAAATATATAATGTTTTGGGGTTCAAAGTAATTTTTTTGCAAAAAAAAATAACTTTTTCATGTAAACAATAAGTGTCAGAAAGGGCTTTGTCTTCAAGTGGTTAGAAGAGTGGGTGATGTGTGACATAAGCTTCTAAATGTTGTGCATAAAATGCCAGGACAGTTCAAACCCCCCCCCCCCCCCCAAATGACCACATTTTGGAAAGTAGACACCCCAAGCTATTTGCTGAGAGGCATGTCGAGTCCATGGAATATTTTATATTACGACACAAGTTGCGGGAAAGAGACAATTTTTTTTTTTTTTGCACAAAGTTGTCACTAAATGATATATTGCTCAAACATGCCACGGAAATATGTGAAATTACACCCCAAAATACATTCTGCTGCTTCTCCTGAGTACGGGGATACCACATGTGTGAGACTTTTTGGGAGCCTAGCCGCGTACAGAACCCCGAAAACCAAGCACCGCCTTCAGGCTTTCTAAGGGCGTGAATTTTTGCTTTCACTCTTCACTGCCTATCACAGTTTCGGAGGCCATGGAATGCCCAGGTGGCACAAACCCCCCCCAAATGACCCCATTTTGGAAAGTAGACACCCAAAGCTATTTGCTGAGAAGTATAGTGAGTATTTTGCAGACCTCACTTTTTGTCACAAAGTTTTGAAATTTGAAAAAAGAAAAAAAAAATGTTTTTTCTTGTCTTTCTTCATTTTCAAAAACAAATGAGAGCTGCAAAATACTCACCATGCCTCTCAGCAAATAGCTTGGGGTGTCTACTTTCCAAAATGGGGTCATTTGGGGGGGTTTTGTGCCACCTGGGCATTCCATGGCCTCCGAAACTGTGATAGGCAGTGAAGAGTGAAATCAAAAATTTACACCCTTAGAAATCCTGAAGGCGGTGATTGGTTTTCGGGGCCCCGTACACGGCTAGGCTCCCAAAAAGTCCCACACATGTGGTATCCCCATACTCAGGAGAAGCAGCTGAATGTATTTTGGGGTGCAATTCCACATAGGCCCATGGCCTGTGTGAGAAATATATCATTTAGTGACAACTTTTTGTAAATTTTTTTTTTTTTTTTTTTGTCATTATTCAATCACTTGGGACAAAAAAAAATAAATATTCAATGGGTTCAACATGTCTCTCAGCAATTTCCTTGGGGTGTCTACTTTCCAAAATGGGGTCATTTAGGGGGGTTTTGTACTGCCCTGCCATTTTAGCACCTCAAGAAATGACATAGGCAGTCATAAACTAAAAGCTGTGCAAATTACAGAAAATGTACCCTAGTTTGTAGACGCTATAACTTTTGCGCAAACCAAAAATATACGCTTATTGACATTTTTTTTACCAAAGACATGTGGCCGAATACATTTTGGCCTAAATGTATGACTAAAATTTAGTTTATTGGATTTTTTTTATAACAAAAAGTAGAAAATATCATTTTTTTTCAAAATTTTCGGTCTTTTTCCGTTTATAGCGCACAAAATAAAAACCGCAGAGGTGATCAAATACCATCAAAAGAAAGCTCTATTTGTGGGAAGAAAAGGACGCAAATTTCGTTTGGGTACAGCATTGCATGACCGCGCAATTAGCAGTTAAAGCGACGCAGTGCCAAATTGGAAAAAGACCTGTGGTCCTTAGGCAGCATAATGGTCCGGGGCTCAAGTGGTTAAAGGTAACACCTCTTTTTCTTTTTTGTTCCCTTCATCTTTTTGAGATTTTTCTTCAGTTCATGTCCCAAAGATGCAAAAGGAAGTGAGAAGACCTCTAGAAAGTGAGGGAAAATCCCCTCTTAGACACTTGTCATAGGAACAGGCGTCCAATGGTAAGTATTCCTCTACATCTGTCCTGGTGACAACTGTAACATTGTAGATTTTCTGTCCTGGTGATAACTAATATTGTGGACTTTCTATCACAATTTCTTTAATCTTGATGACAATGGTCTCCAGGAAAAATAAGGAGGGTGAATCGATCTAGCAGAGTCACAGGCAAAAAAAACAAAAAACTTGACAGGGTTTATACTCCTTCCCTTCTCCAAAAGAAAAAAGACAATTTGGTATACAGCTACGAGGATGCTTCAAAACAATTCCGCACTAGAGCAATGTCCCATCAGAAATGTACTTTCCTGTTCTAAATATGTCATAATATATAATTTTCCTGACTGTATGATGCAAGAATTTTTAGTCTTTAAACCACCAGGTTATACTGCCACCTACAGGAGACCTGGCCCCTGGCAAGCAAAGATCTAGGGACAAACGAGTATAACCCCTAAGGCGGACTTTTCGACCGGACTGGTTCGACAGACTTTCCAGCGGACTTCCCACTGACTTTTTAACGAACGGACTTGCCTACACACGATCACACCAAAGTCCGACGGATTTGTACGTGATGACGTACACCGGACTAAAATAAGGAAGTTGATAGCCAGTAGCCAATAGCTGCCCTAGCGTCGGTTTTTGTCCGTCGGACTAGCATACAGACGAGCGGATTTCTGGGTCCGGCGAAGTTACGACGTAAAGATTTGAAGCATGTTCCAAAGCTAAAGTCCGTCAGATTTGCGACTGGAAAAGTCAGCTGAAGGTCCGGTGAAGCCCACACACGATAGGATTGTCCGCTGGATTTGGTCTGTCGGTGTCCGTCGGACAAGTCCGGTTGAAAAGTCCGACCGTGTGTACGCTGCATAACACTCCCAGTCTCTTGCATTTTTTTTTTTTTTTTTAACACTAGTGCCCCTCTTCTGAAAATCCTATCCCTCCATTCTTCAGAAGTGCTATGCACTGAGTTTTTTTTTTTTCCTCAGCTGCATCTCCTTATTGTCACATAGTTACATAGTAATAGGGCTTACACACGGTCGGACTTTGTTCGGACATTCCGACAACAAAATCCTAGGATTTTTTCCGACGGATGTTGGCTCAAACTTGTCTTGCATACACACGGTCACACAAAGTTGTGGGAAAATTCGATCATTCTGAACGCGGTGACGTAAAACATGTACGTCGGGACTATAAAATGGGCAGTAGCCAATAGCTTTCATCTCTTTATTTATTCTGAGCATGCGTGGCACTTTGTGCGTCAAATTTGTCTACACACTATCGGAAATTCCGACAACGGATTTTGTTGTCGGAAAATTTTATAGCCTGCTCTCAAACTTTGTGTGTCGGAAAATCCGATGGAAAATGTGTGATGGAGCCAACACATGGTCGGAATTTCCGACAACAAGGTCCTATCACACATTTTCCATCGGAAAATCCGACCGTGTGTACGGGGCATAAGTATGTCAGTCTGATTCTCATCCTTGAAGGTCTCCACAGGGGACATCCTGCTTCTTCTACTTCTTTTGGTGGTTTCAAAGCTCATCTTCTAGGTTTGTGATCTCTAGTTCAAGGTGCCTTCTTTCCCTGACCAGACATGCTTTACCTATGCAGTTGGTGCTTTCTTTTCAACGTCGAGCATCTGTCACCTGGTTGTTCATTCTTTCTTAAACATGAACTAAATCCATAAATTGAATTGCTTACCAAAACGGATACAATTCAAGTTAGGCCTTGAGTGACAGTTGTCACAGATGCTTGTGTGCTTATGTTAGCTCTCATCTAAATTGTCAGGCCATCACGCGGCTAGTGCCATAGCTGGTTACATATGCAGTGCAGGACCGTGGCAACTGTAGTTCAAACAGAGGCTAATGCCGCGTACACACGAGCGGACTTTACGGCAGGCTTTGTCCTGCGGACTTTCCGACAGACTGACGGACTTTATGACGGACTTTCCGAATGAATGGACTGGCCTACACACCATCAACCAAAGTCCGACAGATTCGTACGTGATGACGTACTACCGGACTAAAACAAGGAAGTTCATAGCCAGTAGCCAATAGCTGCCCTAGCGTCGTTTTTTGTCCCTCGAACTAGCATACAGACGAGCGGGCTTTTCGACCGGACTCGAGTCAGTCAAAAAGATTTGAAACCTGTTTCATTTCTAGGTCCGTCAAACTTTTGGGGAAAAAAGTCCGCTGGAGCCCACACACGATCGAATTGTCCGACGGACTCCGGTCCGCTGAACCAAGTATGCCGTAAAGTCTGGTCGTGTGTACACGGCATAAGAAGGCCACTTTGTTGACTTTATTGGATGTTCATTCTCCATGGTGCCACTGTATGTAGGAACATAGCCATCCTCTCCTGAGATGATGAGGGATGTGTAGTGTGCATAGAGTAGTGTACACGGCAGCAATCAATGTGTACTGCTTGTTCGAAACAAATAGAAATGAGGGGGCAAATGAAAGGTTCAGGGGTTTACAGAAGACATTACAAGGAGGCAGAAAAACATAGTAAGAAACAACGTCCTCAAAACAAAGATTACAGGGCCATTAAGTTGTGGATGTGTATGGATTATTTCTGGAGAATAACGGTATTGTTTCGTGTTTCTTTATGTTTTTACCAGGTGGCCATTCATAGGGTTCTCCAAGCGGCTCTGCAAATTATGTTGAGCCACTTCTGTTACCCTGTGGGGTTGGTGGACCTGTGTGTGTGTGTCTGCCCATCAGTTGGATTGCTTTTGGATGTCCCAATGGTATAAGGACTAAGTTCAGTGTCTTCCTGAGCTTTACTTTAGGTGAGCTGGACTGTGCCCATCATGAGTACAAAATGCCCCAGCCCCATTGGGAGCAAACAATGCCTCAGGCTTGGTGGTCAGAGGGGATAGAAAAAATACAGTATCTCACAAAAGTGAGTACACCCCTCACATTTTTTGTAAATTATTTTTTTATATCTTTTCATGTGACAACACTGAAGAAATTACACTTTCCTACAATGTAATGTAGTGAGTGTACAGTTTGTTTAACTGTAAATTTGCTGTCCCTTCAAAATAACTCAACACACAGCCATTAATGTCCAAACCACTGGCAATAAAAGTGAGTACACCCCAAAGTGTCAATATTTTGTGTGGCCACCATTATTTTCCTGCACTGCCTTAACCCTCTTGGGCATGGAGTTCACCAGAGCTTCACAGAGCTGGTGGATGTTAGAGACCTTGCGCTTGTCCACCTTCCATTTGAGAATGCCCCACAGATGCTCAATAGGGTTTAGGTCTGGAGACATGCTTGGCCAGTCCATCACCTTTACCCTCAGCTTCTTTAGAAAAGCAGTGGTCATCTTGGAGGTGTGTTTGGGGTTGTTATCATGTTGGAATACTGCCCTGCGGCCCCCTCCTCGAAGAGAGGGGATTATGCTCTGCTTCAGTATGTCACAGTACATGTTGGCATTCATGGTTCCCTCAATGAACTGTAGCTCCCCAGTGCCGGCAGCACTCATGCAGCCCCAGAACATGACACTCCCACCATCATGCTTGACTGTAGGGAAGACATACTTGTCTTTGTACTCCTCACCTGGTTTCCGCCACACACGCTTGACACTATCTGAACCAAATAAGTTTATCTTGGTCTCATCAGACCACAGGACATGGTTCCAGTAATCCATGTCCTTAGTCTGCTTGTCTTCAGCAAACTGTTTACGGGCTTTCTTGTGCATCATTTTTAGAAGAGGCTTCCTTCTGGGACGACAGCCATGCAAACTAATTTGATGCATTGTGCGGCGTATGGTCTGAGCGCTGACATCCCACTCCTTCAACCTCTGCAGCAATGCTGGCAGCACTCATACGTCTATTTCCCAAAGAAAACCTGTGGATATGATGCTGAGCACGTGCACTCAACTTCTTTGGTCAACCATGGCGCGGCCTGTTCTGAGTGGAATCTGTCCTGTTAAACTGCTGTATGGTCTTGGCCACCGTGCTGCAGCTCAGTTTCTGGGTCTTGGCAATCTACTTATAGCCTAGGCCATCATTATGTGTAGCAACAATTTTTTTTTTGCAGATCCTCAGAGTTCTTTGCCATGAGGTGCCATGTTGAACTTCCAGTGACCAGTATGAGAGAGTGAGAGCGATAACACCAAATTTAAGACACCTGCTCCCCATTCACACCTGAGACCTTGTAACACTAACGAGTCACATGACACCAGGGAGGAAAAATGGGTAATTGGGCCTAATTTGGACATTTTCACTTATTTTCACATGACACCGGGGAGGGAAAATGGGTAATTGGGGCCTAATTTGGACATTTTCACTTAGGGTTGTACTCACTTTTGTTGCCAGCGGTTTAGACGTTAATGGTTGTGTGTTGAGTTATTTTGAGGGGACAGCAAATTTTCACTCTTTTACAACCTGTACACTCACCACTTTACAGCAAAATGTCTTTTCTTTAGTGTTGTCACATGAAAAGATATAATAAAATATTTACAAAAATGTGAGGGGTGTACTCATTTTTGTGAGATACTGTACATATCACCTGTGGTAAGTAGGACGAGAAATGGTGCCCCCATCACTGGTAATAGTTGAAGCAGGGCAGCCATCAAAAATTGTTGGGCCTTTTACACAGCCCCGGGCCTGACCGCCAACATTCCCCAGGACCCTCCCACTGGCGTCCCACTGAATTCGCCCACTGGCCATCCCATGTCCTCCTCCTTTTCCATCCCATGTTCTTTATCCCATGTCCTCTTCGTACTCCTGCAATCCCATCTCCTCCTCCAGTCAAATGTCCTCCATCCCATTTCTTCCTCCTTCTCAAGTCCCATCTTCTCCTATGACAGAAGGGGGGAAGTGGGACAGGTGGGGGAGGCAGTGGAACTGGAGGGGGAAGTGTCATGGGAGGAGGTCAGTGGGACAGCGTCACAGATTAGAGGCAGTGTCTCAGGTGGGGAGGCAGCGGGGCAATGTCACAGGTGTGGGTCAGCGGGACAGGTGGGGGGCAGTGTCACAGGTGGGAGGGAGTGTCATAGGTGGGGGGCAGCGGGATGAGTGCGAGGGAGTGTCACGGGTGGGGGGTAGCGGGACAGGTGGGAGGGAGTGTCATAGATGGGGGCAGCGGAACGAGTGCGAGGGAGTGACACGGAGGAGGGGTAGCGGGACGGGTGGGAGGGAGTGTCATAGGTGGGGGGCAGCGGGACGAGTGCGAGGGAGTGTCACGGGTGGGGGGTAGCGGGACAGGTGGGAGGGAGTGTCATAGGTGGGGGGCAGCGGGACGAGTGCGAGGGAGTGACACGGGTGAGGGGTAGCAGGACGGGTGGGAGGGAGTGTCATAGGTGGGGAGCAGTGGGACAGGTAGGAGGCAGCGTCACAGGTGGGGGCAGTGTCACACACACCTAAGGAAGCACCAGTCTTCCCAGCTCTTACCCGTCCAGCAGTGCCAGGAGGGGTAGCTGAGCCTGTGTCCCATCTCCACCAGGATCTCAAGCGGCAGCTGCAAGAAAGAGTGGGAGGGGGGCTTCTCCACCCTGACCCTCCTCCTCCTCCTCCTCCTCCTCCTCCATGGGGCCCTCCACTGGCACCAACTGGCCTCACCTCACACTGGTACCTGACCAGAGCGGAGCCTGCCTGACTGACAGCGGGCCCCGACCTGCATGCACAAAAGAGCAGGGGGCTCCTCCCCCTGATGTCATCCTTCAATGAGCCCTCCGAACTTGCAGCTGACCTCACCCCACCCCGCGCAGCGCCTGACAGCGGGCCCTGGCCCGCACACCCATGGGATACGCCCACCTCTCCACCCTTCCCTGTATCCTGGCAGCTAGTCTGCTCTAACGGCAGCTGCCTCCTGTTAAAGATGGCCTGGGTTGTGACCTATGGTCCGGGCCCCTCAGACACCCAGGCCCCTTAGTTGTGTACTGGCTGTACCCCCTGATGGCGGCCCTGAGTGGAAGGAATAGTGTCCCATTACTGGTAATAGTGGAAGGAATTGTGTCCCATTACTGGTACTAGTGTAAGGAATAGTGCACCATTACTGGTAATAGTGGATGGACTAGTGCCTCATCACTGGTAATAGTGGATGGACTAGTGCCTCATCACTGGTAATAGTGGAAGGACTAGTGCCCCATCATTATTGTTAGGCTTGGTTCACACTAGTTTGGCCCATGCAGCTGCGTTTGCTCGGGCACAGAAGCCCATTCGTTTGAGTGGGTTGCTGTACCGCATGAACCGCAGAAAAAAAGGTGCGTGCACCTTTTTAAAAACACGGCCGCAGGAAAACCGCATAGTTTTTTTGATCATCCTGTTTTTCCTGTACCCGCAGTGGTGCTGCGGGCTGTGATGTGTGGGGGTGCCATTCAGAATGAACGTCAGCCCTGTGTATCTCACAAGAGCAGCACGATTTGGTTGCAGGAATCGATGCGATACGACTGGAACGCACAGTGCAGGCTAGTGTGAACCTAGCCTTAGCGGGAGGAATAGTGCCTCATCGTTGGCATACCTCTCAATTTTTAGAGATGGAGGGACATCCTATAGCAAATGTATGTAGGCACAGGACACACTATTTTCCCCCCTGGTGTACAGCTTTAAAAGACATCAACTTTTTAAAAACGATGAGATGTGATTCGTTATTTTTAAACCTTTCCTTTGTCATTTTAAACAACTTTCTGTTCCATATAAGGGAATGATTCCATGACTTCATACAGTAACACAAGCATTAGACTAGCACCAGTCACACTAGTACTAAGCTGATCGCAGGATGCCAAAAGCAAGGAAGGCCCCTTTGAGGCGTCCTTTACGTGCCTGTTTCCGTTTTCATCAGGCACGTCGCGGGCGGCCGCAGGGGTCCTGAGCGCAGTGTGTGGACTACACGTGTGTTGTTCCGGTCAGGTCTGCGCAGCGAGACGTGATGGGTGGCTTGGAGAAGAAGAAGGTGAATATGACTTTTCAGACGTTTTCCTATCTAGTCACAGTGTGTTGTAATACACGGTGTAGTATTGGTTTCCCTGCTGTACACACACGACAAGGCCTGGAGCCCTAGTGATCCCAGCATGCGCATACACCTACACAGGCTGTGAGGAGACCATGTCGGCCTGCCATGTGTGCTGTTTATACTGCAGATAGATATATACAAAGTATACATTAGCATGCTTCGACCATGTCCTAGACATTTACTCTGTTCACCTGCTTCTGTCATTTACTTATGTAGAAAATTAACCCCTTCTCACCTAACCCTGGCCTCCCTTAACCTAGGGTTGCCACCTCATGCCTTTAAACCTGAACACATAGTCATTACACAGGTTCTGAAGCTAATTTAATGCAGATAAGGCACCAGTGAGTTTAATTACCACCTTAATCATCCACAGAACCTGTGTAATACATATGTATTCGGGTTTAAAGGGATGAGGGGGCAACCATACCTTAACCACTTCACCTCCGGAAGATTTACCCCCCTTCATGATCAGGCTATTGGCGGTACAGCACTGTGGTATTTTAACTGACAATTGCCCGGTCGTGCGATGCTGTACCCAAATAAAATTTTTGTCCTTTTTTTTTAATTTTATTTTTTTTTTCCCCGCAAATATAGCTTTCTTTTGGTGGTATTTCATCACCTGCATTTTTTATTTTTTGCGCTTTAAACAAAGAACGACCAACAATTTTGAAAAAATAAATATATATTTTTTTTGGTTTCATCCATTCACCAGTAAGGATGGGCTCAGATGTGTTCGAAAACGCCACGTGACCACGCCCACCAGGAAACGGACACTCCCGCAGCGCTAATCGCAGGTAGTGAGACATTTACTGATCTTTGCAGCTGCGGATCGGGAATTGTCTTACTTCCTGTGATTAGCACTGCAGAGTGTCAGCTTCCTGGTGGGCGTGGTCACGTGGAGTTGTGAAAACACGTCTGAGCCCATCCTAATGCTGGCCATACACTATACAGAAAATCGGCCGAACCCATTTTCGAAAAACGAACGTTCGACCGTGACCGCAAACGATCGTGCCATCATATAATGACCGATAATCTGTTCAGTGGACATGGATAAATAATTTTGTGTTCGTTTTTTTACATATACCTAGTGCAGAAAGTTCGGACGGGAAACACATTAACCTTGCAATTTATCGTACGTTCGGCAGAAATTTTCCAAACATGCCGTTCGTTTTTTTTTCCACAAAAACGTCACAAACGATTATCGATTTGTACCCACTAACTTGCCGAAAAACGAACGAAGTGTCCATTCGAACGATTTTTCGGCCGATTTTTCGTATAGTGTATGGCCAGCATTACTCACCAGGATACATGTCTTCTGTATTAACTTAATTACAATCTGCCTTGTTTACATAGGCAGACTGCCTATTCTGTTAGTGTACTGAACGATCAGTGGGTGCCGGCAGACATTGGGTCAAAACCACAGCGCGAGCGAGCCGCCGGTACTCGATCCCCAAACCCAGAAGTGCATGATCCTGTATGTATACGTGATTCTACACTACGCGGTCACCTTGTAGCAGTAGATCTGCTATGGGGCAGTGGGCAAGTGGTTAACTGGGTCTTTGCGTCCAAGGGATGATGGAAAGTACTGTTTGATCATAGGTAAGGTTGAATAAAGACAATAGTCCATCCGGTTCTACCTGTGTAGGTGCACGTGTCAGTGTGTATAATTATTTCCCATATCCCTGTATGTCGTGTTCCTTAAGATGCACATCTAAGGGTCTCTTAAAAATATCCATACTCTCCGCAGCCACCACCAATTGTGGAAGGGAGTTCCACATCCTTATTGCCTTGACAGTGAAAAACCCCCTTGGCAGTTTAAGGTTAAACTGCTATTCTTCCAATCTCAATGTGTAGCCCCATGTCCTCTTAGGCTCTATTCACACAAGTGCTTTTTTTTATGCATTTTGCAGAAATGTATGGGAATTTTTTAACATGGGTTCCTATGGAACATGTTCACATCAATGCATTTTTGTGCCTCTGCGTTTTTGGAAAGGATTGGGGACTTTTTTTCATGCAAAATGCAGCGTTTTGCATGTAATAGAATTCAATGGACCCGCATCCAAAAACGCAAGTACCGCGTTTTTGCCGCGTTTTTTTTTTCTTTCTTTTTTCTTACACTGTATACAATATAAAAAAAAAACACTGTAAAAAAAAACGCATGTTCAAAAACGCGGCAAGCACCGCAAAAAGCACTGCAGAAACGCTCAAAAGCAACATGCATAGGTGTGAATCGAGCCTTAGACTCCTTGAGACTAAATCATTTTTTCCTATGCTGGGATCACCATTGAGGTATTTGTATATCACTGCTGTGTCTTTTCTCCAGCGAGAATACGTATTTTTTGCGACTTTAAACGAGGCAATGGCCTAACAGTCCATCCCTATCAATATTGGGGGGGGGGGGAGCGAGAAGTGGAACTTTACATTAAGGACACGGTAGCAAATAAAATAAATTAGTGAAAAAATGTATTTATTAATTCATAATATATAATATCTTATGTTAAATTTAAACACTTTTTTTATGATAATAGCATTACATAATTCACAATAAAATATCATATATACACATATATGCAGTTAATACCCATGTGACCTGTTAACCTTACTAATTTCTGTCAATGTAAATAGAGGAAATTGAGCATGATGGCAAAAATTTCATAAAAAATAAACATATTGATTAAACAAATGTCATGAAAAATCTTGTCAACCCATGATTGATGTAAAGTATGGTAGTTGATAGCTTTTGGCCACTCCTCAGGAGCAAGACCATAGTACACATCTATGAATAAAGAGCATACATAACTAGATAATCTGACAAAATCAAAAAATGAAAAATTGATAAAAAAAGAGAAACCGAGGAGATCAGTGTTTCCAGTCTTTGTTTGTAATTGAGATCCTCCAGTCCCCTTATTAGTTTTGTTGCCCTTCTTTGGACTCTCTCCAGTTCCAGCACATCCCTTCTGAGGACAGGGTGATCAGAACTGGACAGATTATGCCAGATGTGGTCTAACCAATATTTTATGTGGCCCCTGTGATTGACTGTCACAGTGGTCACACAATCAGGAGCTGGCTGCGCTGGCTCCCAACCATTACTGGAGACTGGTCTATTACAGTTAAGAGCGCACTCCAGGGCACAGATGTCCTCAGCAAGGATGCATATGTGAGGCATGAATTAGAAATCCTGTAAGCTTTTATTGCTGTTGGGGAAAAACACATGCTCTATTTGTCCCGGTGTCTGTTCTTACCGAGGGTGAAAGAAAATGAAATCCCATGTTTTGAGTGGTCACCGGAACAGAAGTAGAGGGGTAATCTTCAAATGGGGACACTCATGCTGGTGACTTCCAGGGATTTCCCTCACTTTTTTGAGATATTCCCTTTAATTTCCATTTGCTTTCTTGACAGAGAGCAAATGGAAATCTCTCCAGTGGGACACAGATGGCAAAAAAAAAAAAACCCGATAGGGGTTATAATCCTTCTTTACTTTATCCAAACATGAAAAAAAATTGCCTTCAAATTTACTTTAAAGCATATATTAGCAAATCCTTTTTTTTAATTGAGTGGGAAAGTACTCAGCGCTGTCAATATTTTATTTGTTTGTGTCCCTTTCCCATATTTGTTCTGATAACTATTGTATAAAAAGTGATGGAAGATGGCAAAAAGTTGTCACAAGAACAGGGGGTGAGGTGATGACTTGCTTGTTGTGGATTTCCCCTCACTCTGCAATTTTTTTTCTCACTTCCTGTTGTGTTATTGGAACAGGACATGAAGGAAAATCTTTGCAGTGGGACACACAAACCTGCCAGCAATTTTTGCTATGCATACCTTTTCACTTGCAGTTGGATGCAGCAGAACTTGCATTTTGCTGCATTAAAATGCATATCAGATATCCTATTCTTTCCTATGTGGCTGATTCACATCTATGCATTGCAGTTTAGTGTAAAAGACCAAGGGCCCATTCACACCTATACATATGCGTTACCATGCATGCGCTTGGAACACTGTGAATCCAGCCTTGATTTTTAGGCCTCGTGAGTTTTTCTCATTTTCTTTATTGAAGTTGTGATTTACTTCTCCTCTCTCTTCCCATACAAAATAGAAAACTTACCTTCAGCCCCTCTTTGGATACCTTAACTGTGAAAAATGTGCAAACTGCTCCCCGTGCCTTCTGTAAATGCATATCCCTTGCTCTAATTGCTATGGCAGGGGCCTTACCCCTGGTGGCCTAAGCTATAATATTAATGGGGCGAGTTCACATGTATGGGACTTGTACCATGCAAACTCTCTGTGATGACAAGTTGGACCCTTCATCAAATAGAGGAGAAAAGAAAGTAAAAAAAAACAGGAGCAAAGAAATTCAAAGCAACTGTGGCACTAGTAATCAGTCAGAAATCGGTTTTTACATTTGTATGAAACAGCTTTAAGCCGGCCATAGATGGAGCGATTTTGGTTCTAGGAAAGAAATCAATCAATTTCCCCATCAACACAGTCAGTGTTGATGGGGAATCCCTCCTCCGGAACGATTTTGTTCTCCTGTCGGGGGGAGCTTTACCCACCAGCAGAATAAAGTGATCACTGCTGACCGCTATAGCCGCTGGCAATAGTCGCATGAAAAATCTGACAGGCTGGTTGTACCCAAGTTCGATCAACATTCAGCCTGCCCATACATGGTTCGAATCTCGGTCGGTTTAGCCAGTCTATGTCTGGCTTTACTAATATCAGCACCTCCTTCTAAATTGTATGTGTTATGTCAAGCCTATGGGAAGTACAAGTGGGGGTTTAAGTCACTTTTTTTTTGTGTGTATGTCTGTGAAAGAATTCTCCATTTTGTTTTTTCAGTCCTGGCAGCCAAAATTTCAAGGCATCCCATCTCCTATTTTGCTTGAGGAGCATTGAAGGTTAGACTATCATGGGTTGCAATCCAACACAAACATCAATGCTACCACACTGAAAAACACATTTCTGCCTCTTCTAAGGGGCTTTATTAAGGTACCAGCAAGGTTTACTAGCGCCGCACTGGTTTTAGTCTGTACCCAATTCACACAGGGCATCAACTATCCCATAAAAAACACTGATGGAGATGACAGTAGCAAAATGTTGTGACTGTTAGCCATCGACAAGAAGAGAATTTTGTGTATAGAATGATATTACTCGTGAAATAATAAAGAGATGCAGTTATACAAAAACTTGATTTTTTTTTTTAGCACCCCAAACCACTTGTATTTGTCAGGTTGATAACATTTTAATCTCTTTGTTTCAGGTCTAAAATTGTTTTCTACCACTAGTTCATATTGCCTGAAAAGGTCATGGTACCTTGAATGCTTTCACTACAATCTATTTAGTTAGCCAATAAATGCTATCACCCCAAACTACTACTTTTGCAGTTGAGATGAAAATATGCCTCCACTGTGGTACCCCATCACCTACACTCAGACCAAGGACACTATGGGGTTGATTTACTAAAACTGGAGAGTGCAAATGTGGTGCAGCTCTGCTTAGAAACCAATCGGCTTCCAGAATGTTTTCTTTTTTTGTCAAAGCTTAATTGAACAAATTGAAGTTAGAAGCTGATTGGCTGTCATGCACAGCTGTACCAGATTTTGCACTCTCCAGTTTTAGTAAGTCAACCCCTATAGCTTCATGGAGACAGGCGCAGACAGGTGACAAGGCATGATCTCAATCACAGACAGTGTCTTCCTCATTCCCAGGTCAGTCACACAAATAGAAGTGCTCTGTGTACTCTGTCACTGCTGTTGTCCAGCTTGGGCTCCCCTGGCCTGAGCTCAAACATGTTGATGTGATGGGATGAGCACAATATTAATAGAATGTAAGTAGAGGCTTCATCAAGCTTGAGTCACAGGTGGCAGATCTCCATGCACCTGGAAGCAAGAGAGAACAAACTCTTGTGTAGTTCTCTGAGAGCCATCCTAGAAGTGTTAAGTGCCGGTTCACACTGGTGCGATGCCAAACATCGCACAGACATTGCATGTAATTTGCAGCGTACTGCCGTTCACATTACATGCGATGTCTGTGCGGTGCGATATCAGCCATAGAGATAGTATGGCTGATATTGCACCGCATTCGGTGCAAACACGCACAGGACCCTTTTTTCTGTTCGGACCAGAATCGGATCGCATGTGTGTTCACACATATGCGATCCGATTCATGTCCGAACTGTCAGTTCGCAGTGCGATATGCGAGCTGAACTGGGGGTGTCGTTAACATTGTATTGACACTCCCCAGCGATTCGCATATGGCAGTGTGAATTGACATGCGATGCGGGAACACGCAGTGGATTCGCAGTGTTCTCGCATCGCACCAGTGTGAACCGGCACTAAAAGGAGGTGAGATCTGTGGGGGCTGCACCAAACGTCAGAGCAGAAACTTAAAATTTTCCCCAAATCACCATAAGTGAATCAAACCTTTTAATAATTGAACAGTCCTCAGTGTTGAAATGGTTTAGAAAAGTGAATTCTTAGCGTTGGCATGTTTTTCTTTCAATTATGTGGTTTACTCAAATGCATTTTCTTTTTCAGTATGAAAGTGGCTCTGCCACCAACTACATAACAAGAAATAAAGCGCGAAAGAAACTCCAGCTAAGCTTACCAGATTTTAGGTTCGTAAAATAAATTTTACCTGACATGTATTTGTAATTCCAATTTCTTGTAGAGTGGAAGAATTTTTGGCTTTTTCTTTAGCACTTTTGTTTTTGCTACCTGTTCCAGTTCTTGGAAATACACAGCTCTAAAACTTGAAAGCAACACTCAAATCTATCCAAATAGTTTTGACTAGAGTTCCACTTTAATCTAGTTGCTGGGGCGTATTGTTACTACAATCCATGTGTCCTCAGGATGTTTGTTGCAATGTTAAAGTAACCCCCAATTAAAACAAGAAATCATGCATGTTAGGGTTGTCCCGATACCGATACTAGTATCGGTATCGGCACCGATACCGAGCATTTGCCCAAGTACTTGTACTCGTACCTCTCTCCTTTTCTGTCCCCCTCCGCTGTCCCCTCTGTTCCCCTCTCCTTCTCTGTGCCTCTCCGCTGTCACCTTCGTTCCTCTCTCCTTTTCTGTCCCCCTCCGCTGTCCCCTCCGTTCCCCTCTCCTTCTCTGTCCCCTCCGTTCTCCCCCTCCGTTCCGCCGTCCTCCTCCTCCTTCCTTTGTGAATGGACAGAGTCAGCTGACTCTGTCCATTCACATAACTGAAACATTGTAATCTCTTGTGATTACGATGTCTCAGTTTATGAATAGAGAGGAGCCGCTGTCTTCTCTCCATTCATTCTCAGTGCAGCTGAGGCTGCAGAGAAAGGGACTGGGGAATCTCTATCCTCTGTCTCTTTCTCTGTATCAAGGGGGAGATATCAGAGGTCTGTTAAGGCCCCGGATATCTCACCAAAGCCCCCCAACAGGGCTGATTAAAAAAAAAAAAAAAACATATTGCAATAAAGAATAAAAAAAAATTATTGTAAAAAATACAAATTGTAAATTAAAAAAAAAAAACCACATACACTGTTCACCCCCAACCCCCCCCCCCCCGCCCCCAAAAAAAAACAATGTTAAAAATAAAAAAAAATTTAAAAAACCACTGTCACGTGACATAAAAAAAAAGTATCGGAATTCGGTATTGGCGAGTACTTGAAAAAAAGTATCGGTACTTGTACTCGGTCCTAAAAAAGTGGTTTTGGGACAACCCTAATGCATGTGAATGTGTATTGGTTACATTTTGGTTATCTGTGAACACCTTCCCTTGATGTCAAGGGTTCCCAGCACATCCCTTATGGGGCCAAGCAATAGATCACGTCTCTTAGGCTAGGTAAGTCGCACGCATTCCCACAACACAAAAATCATACTGCTTTTAAGAAAATGCATGGGGTGCTATTAACTCTTAATGGAACCCCCGCCTACTGAAAAACGAGGTGCCAGAGCATTTCCAAGGACCGCGTTTTTAAGAAAAAAAAGGTGCCAGGACTTTTTTCCCTGCAGGCACAGCAGCCTATTCAAATGGGTGTCGTGCTGTGCCCGCACAAATGCAGCATGCAGAACTGCTGAACCTAGCCTTGCATCAGATATGCTTTTTCAGGTCATTAGCTCAAAGTGACATCCCTGAAGAGTATACTTATTGTGAGAGTTGTCTACTCCCTTACTACTTGGTAGGTGGGCTCTTCATTGTAGTGCACTGGAATGGCGTATTTTTGTGTCTGCTTAAAGCAGTTGTATTGTCCGCTTGGTCATTTTTACCTACAGGTAAGCCTATAATAAGGCTTACCTGTAGGTAAAATTAAACTCACCTGTACGGTTTAGGAGATATTCACCTTGCATTCAGTTGCTGATGTCAGCGATGCATGTGCAGTTAAGGTCCGGCGTATCACGCCTGAACGGAGGGCTCCCACACGCATGCGCGGGAGTGATGTCATCACGGCTCCATCTGCTCACAGTGCCGGAGCCGCAAACCCAGAAGAAATGCAGAGAGAACATGTCTGCTTTCTCAGCAGTGACCGGGTGGCCCTGTGGGAGCTTCATTCTAAGGTAAGTATTTCATAATGAGCTAGTATGCGGTGCATACTAGCTCATTATGCCTTTGCCTTACAGGTTTTTTATTTTTTTATTTTTTTTGAGTTTACAACCGCATTAAAAATCACAGCCAAGGATCTGCTAGAAAGTTTGCTACAGTTCTTCCATTGTATATATTTTACCTGGTTACTAGTTTTTGATAGTTATGATAAATGCTCCAAATTCTTTGAATTATTGTGTTTTCGACAATCAGGGAAAGTTTTCCAAGTACAATATTTACAGTAAATGCCAGCACATACATTTGCGCTTCTCATTTCTGCTGACTACTTTTCAGACACTGCAGTGGGTGCTCCCTGATCTGAATGTTCTGTGAGCAGTCACTGCAGGATCAGGTGATCTCCTGATTTGAACATCACGCTAGGCTCTCAGTGCACAGCACTCAAAGCTTTCACTGACCGTTAACCAGCTAAAATGTAACAAGTTTTCAGATTGACACGTGTGGACATATTGAAACTGGAAACACACAATGCTAAAACAAACAGTGCAATAAGGTACAATGTTTAAATAAATAATTACATTCGAGCCCTAGACTAGACAAAGAAAGCTATCGCTGAAAGTGTGCTGCTGTCAGAAGAAGAGGAGAGTGTCCACCTGTGCAAAAAAGGAGAGACAGTGCAATCACTCTGGTGTAGTATAACCATGACAAGCCTTTATTGAATAAATTCTATTCGCAAAGGTGAAAACAATATGGGTAATGTAGTGAACAAAAGGTACAAGCTGCTGTCTGTTTACTATACCAGTGTGCAGGGGGAAAACACAGACTCAGCGTCCTGATCACCGAGTGTATATCAGCTCCACAAAGCAGTTAGAAAGGTATCCTCGTCCCGCTGCGACTAAAGAAGAGGAAGATTTGCCTGAAACATGTTCTGGCTGTGGTGTGCAATCCTTAGAGATGGCCATCAGGGAGGTGGATTAGAGCAGGCTATCTCTGTCATTGTCCTTGTGCTGTGACGTGCACACACAGCACTGCTGACCAGACCTGTAAAAGATGCCTAGATACAGTAGCCATATGATCTTCTCAGACCCATCGTTGTGGAGTAGATGTAAATTCAGATGATATAAGGGTACTGTCATCTGGTGCCAATTGATAGTATGCCAACACCTGCTTTCGTGTCTCATACAGTAATAGCGCAGTGCAGACAGGCTCAAGGTAAATGGTTACAACATATGCATAAGGAATGCATCGGATCCACGTAGAGAGATCATAGACTGGCAGACAGTAGGCTCAGCTGAGAGATGCCATGGGCCAATTAAAAAACACAAGTCGAATATGTTTGAGTTGCACCATCTTTAACCAGTTTATGATCTAAGAAATACCTCCTTACAGTACTTGGTTAGACTTGCAGACAGTTGTCAGCTTTTTGGTCTGTGAGCAGAGCTGTTTTGACAATGAACAATTTACAGCATTTAAAAGCACCCATGCTTGTAAAATGTATTAAATATACACAGATGTCATTGCAGCAAATACCAAGAATTTTTTATATATATAGTGTGTGTATATGTATTTTTATATACACTTTTATTTGCCTTTAAAGCAACCCTGTCAGTTTAAGGAAAAAAAATCCAGAAGAAAGGTCCTTACAGTAGGACTCTCCTTTCCAGCAGCCCTTGTCTCCTACTTTTCCTCCAGTTTCCTTAAGGGTACTTTCGAACTGGGGCGATGCCGGCGTTAGCGGTAAAGCGCCGCTAGTTTTAGCTGGGTTTTTTGGCCTCTAGCAGGGTGCTTTTAACCCCCACTAACGGCCGAGGAAAGGCTTAAAAGGGCCCATGTTGCAGTGCTGCCGAAATCGCTTTTGCAGCGCTGCCCATTCATTTCATTTTTCCCGTCCTGTAAGCACACCACTCCAATGTGAAAAAACTTTCACACTGGGGAGGCATGAGAGGCGCTATTTTTAGAGCTAAAACGCCTCAGTGTGAAAGTACCCTTAGACTCTTTGTCAGTCAACACTCCTAGGAGTGTCAGATGTTTGGCTCTCGCCAAGTACTGTGGCTTTTTCTTTTTATCACTGCGTCACTACCGGAATCGGCAATGAAAATGGCTCATGTGAAAACGATTCTGACCTTTTGACTTGTTTAACTCATATGTTGAGACATGCTTGCACGCAAATAAAACTTTTAGTACCTGGAATACATGTACATTTAGTTATATATTATCCTTTTAAAAATGCAGCATGTACAGAAAAATAAACTTTAATATGCCAGAAATATAGTGTGCTCCAACCTTCCTCTTTTAAATAACACTTATGAATGCCAAGCCTGTGGTGTTAGTCCTGCCTACCTCATTCTGAAATATTACAAAGAACATAGACCTATCCTCATCGCCAGACTACTTGTGCACAGGTGGAGAGCACAGAAAATGATTGGCTCTCAAGATTCCTGGCAAAATCATATTTAGCTAAATAAAAGGGAGCAAGTTAGAGAAGTTCGTTGTTTGGATTTACAAACTCTTTCCCAAGCTCCCAGTATACAGCATCACTATTAGGCTTCATGTACACTGCTGCTGCTAAACAGACGTTTAAGAGCAGTTGGGCAGTTTTTTCAGCTGCCCCTGAACTCTCCTCTGTTATCTTATCTGTACATGTACACAGGGTCGTTTATAGTCCTTTCTAGGCAGTTGAGTTTAGAAGCCTTTTTTGGAATGCAAAAAAAATGGGTTCAGACGGATGTTCAGAGTTATTTGAAACGGCAAATGCCTGTAACAGCTTGTAAACGCTGCTAAACACAGTAAGGCCTCATGCACACGAGACGCTGTTAAACGCACGTTCAGAGCCAGTTGGACGCTTTTTTTTCAACTGCCCCTGAACTCATTCAATATTATCCTATGTGTCCATGTACACAGTCTCGTTTTTAGGCAGTTGCGTTTAACCTCGTTTTTCCAGAAGCAAAAAAATGGGTTCAGACGTTTTTCGCGTTTCAGACACCAAACGCGGGTACCGCGTTTAGCCGCATTTGCGTTTATAAGTGTTTTTAAAGGAACCCTATTTTTTGGACCAGAAATCACAGAAATAAGATGGTAAACTGCAGCAGAGAATGACATTTTGCGACCCAACTTTGGGGCCCCATATCTCGGGGCCACTTGGTGCTAGGAACCCCAAATTTGGTGTGCAAACACAGTGGAACTACAACATATCCAAATTGGGTTCTTAGTACCAAGTGGTGGCCCCGAGATATGGGGCCCCAAAGTCGGGTCGCAAAATGTCAAGCATTTTTCTGCAGCAGAGAATGACATTTTGTGACCCGACTTTGGGGCACCATATCTCGGGGCCACTTGGTGCTAGGAACCCCAAATTAACTAGCACTACAACATATCCAAATTTGAGGTTCCTAGCACCAGGTGGCCACGAGATATGGGGCCCCAAAGTTGGGTTACAAAATGTCATTCTTTGCTGCAGAAAAGTGCTTGACATTTTGTGACCGGAATTTGGGGCCCCATATCTCGGGGCCACTTATTGCTAGGACCCCCAAATTTATGTTCTAGTGTTAGTTCCACTGTGTTAGCACACCAAATTTGGGGTTCCTAGCACCAAGTGGCCCCAAGATACGGGGCCCCAAATTTGGGTCGCAAAATGTCATTCTCTGCTCTGCAGACGCTTCTAGACGCAAACGCGACATAACGGGCGTTTCTAAATGTCGGTTTCAGCTTTTAAAAATGTGGCGTCTTGTCTGCATGAAGCCTAACTTGCGTTTAGCAGCGTTTTGTTTAGGCCACATGTACACATGACGCTGAGGCAAAGTCCTCTGAATGAATTTTTCCCAAGGCGTCTTTCAGGACAGCACCTGAGAGATAGCGACTCCACCCACCGGAACAGGAAACACCTTCTTCCTCCAAACTTTAAAGGGAGGCGCCTCCCTACCATACCTCAGTTTTTGTGTTTCCTCCGGCCCGGAGGGAACATCTTTTGAAGGGGAGTCAGGGTCTCTCAGATGCTCCTGGGAGACAGGGCTTCCTTTCTTTTTTTCCTCCTTTTAGAAGACCCGCTGTCCTCCCGGCCTACCCAAGCCTTTGCAGCGGTAGCAATCGGGCTCCTCTTCCCCTCCTGGTGCTCGGTGAGAGCCGTAGACCCGGTGATCCGCGCGGTCGTAGGAGCGGCGGTGCGCGTGCGCCGCCGCCATGTTTTTTGGCCGGCAGGCGCGGCGGAAGTGACAAGGCGGGTCACTAGGTCAGCAAAAGCGTCATTTCCGGCGTGGATGCAAGGGGGGAGGACAGGAACTGGCGCCTACTTCCGCTTCCGGTCCGGTGCAGATGCACTATGTGAGTCCGGAAGCGGCATATGAAGCCACAAGTGAGAGCTGCACACCAGAGATGGAGGGCTCAGCGTCTGCAGCGGTGGGGACAGGCACAGGCGCCAGTAAAGCTCAGGTAGGAGCAGCAGTTTAAGTCTGCCTTTCTTCCTTTTCCTGGGTTTGGTCTATTTTCTTTTTTCTTACCCCCTAGTGGCAAGGGGCCTGTCTGGGCACTAGAGGCTGACTGGTTTCTTCTTAGTGCACCTGTGGGTGATTCTTATGTAGCTGAGACCGGGTCTCACTAAAAGGTCCCCTGGTTTTTTTCCCTTTTTTTTGTTTTTTCTCTCACAGGCTAAAAGCTCTGACCCAAAAAAGAGATGTCCTTCTTGCAGGGCCAAAATGGGAGAAAATTGGAAAAAAGTCTTATGCAGTACATGCATCACTTCTTTAGTTAAGTAGGAATCGGCTTCGATTTGTGATGATCTGGTTGCCTCTGTAAAGAAGGAACTATACGCCACGATTCAGACTTTTCGTGACTCTTTAGTTAATCCAGCTGCTAGTCAGCCATCCACTTCTGAAGCTTCCCAGGGTTCTATTTCTTTCCCCATGGTAGAAGCTTTACCTGAAGGCCCCTCTATCAGGGAAGAGCAGTCCCCTACTCCTTCCGTTAAAGATTCGGAGGAGGAGGGTGAGGAAGCGGAGGTGGCTCCTTCCAAGTTTAAAGCTTTCCCTAGAGGAGGTAGACGGACTCCTTAAGGCTATCCATGTTACACTTGGCTTAAGTGAGGAAAAGAAGGAGTTATCTCTTCATGACCACATGTATGCAGGGTTAAATGAGCCTAAGGGGCGAACATTTCCGGTTCATTCGGTCATTTCTGACGCCATTACTAAAGAATGGCAAGATCCAGAGAAAAGGCCCTTTTTTTCCAGAGCCCACAAAAGGCGCTTCCCTTTTGAGGAGGACCCTTCTGCGGTGTGGAATAAGGTGCCCAGGTTGAATGCGGCCTTTTCACAGGTCTCAAGATCCACAGACCTGTCTTTTGAAGACATGGGTGTTCTAAGGGATCCAATGGACAAACGCATGGATCTTTTGCTCAAGAGATCATGGCAATCAATCATGAGCAATTTAAAACCAGCAATGGCCACAACCTGTGTAGCCAGGAATCTGGAATACTGGGTGAACCAACTTAGATCTCATATAGTGGCAGATTCCCCCAAGCAGGAGATCTTAGATTCCTTTCCTACCCTGATTTCTGCGGTTGCTTATATTGCAGACGCTTCGGCTGAAGCTATCAAGATGTCAGCTAGGTCTGCAGCTTTAGCAAATGCTGCGAGAAGAGCTTTATGGCTAAAAACCTGGCCAGGTGATACAGCTTCAAAGAGTAAACTTTGTGGTATTCCCTTTTCAGGTGATCTTCTTTTTGGTCCTGATCTAGATAATATCCTAGACAGAACTGCCGATAAGAAGAAGTCCTTCCCGGTCAAAAAGAAAAAGCAGACCCCAAAACGTCTTTTTCGACCTCAAAAAACTCAGCAGCAGCAGCAGGAAAATAAGTTTCAGGGCAGGAGAAAAAATTGGTCCGCGCAAAAGGCGAAGGGCAAAGGCGGAATTCTCTTCCGTCCTCCTTCACAGGCCGAAAACTCACAATGACTCATCTCTGCAGGTCGGCGGAAGATTACGAGAGTTTCTTCCGCAGTGGTCAGGGATAACTTCAAATCAGTTTATTCTGACCACTCTCTCGCAGGGTTATACTCTCGAGTTTTCCAGAAGCCCCCCAAGAAGGTTTCTGGTAACAAATGCTCCTCGAGATCCAATAAGGGCACTGGCCATGAAATCCTCTCTGGAGGAACTAATGCAACAGGGTGTAGTAATCCTAGTACCACCAGAAGAATGGCACGAGGGCTTCTATTCACATGTCTTCCTGGTAAAAAAACCAACAGGAAGATTTCGTTTAATTCTCAATTTAAAGCCACTGAACAGAGCCATCAAATACAGAAGGTTCAAGATGGACTCAATTTTCACCGCCAGAAATCTTCTGACTCCAGATTGTTTCATGGCGTCAGTGGATCTAAAGGATGCATACCTGCATATTCCAATCTCATCCCAGTCCCAGAGGTTTCTCAGGTTGGCGGTAAGTTTGGAAGGCAGAATTCAGCATCTGCAATTCAGAGCCCTACCCTTCGGGCTATCATCTGCACCCCGAATTTTCACCAAAGTAATGGCAGAGGCCCTAGCTCCGCTGCGTCTTCAAGGAATCGCAGTAATTCCTTACTTAGACGATCTGCTATTTTTCGCCCCCTCAAGAGAGGAATTGAGGAGCAATTTAGGCAGAGCATGCAGCCATCTGGAGTCTCTAGGTTGGATCCTAAATCTCCAAAAATCTTCCCTGGAACCATCTCAGGAGATTCGGTTTCTAGGGTATATAATAAATTCGGTAAGCCAAAAAATTTTCCTTCCTTCAGAGAAGAAAGGAAAAATCCAGGATACAGTGTCTTTCTTACAGACCAACCAGCAGTTGACGGTAAGATTGGTCATGTCAGCCCTGGGTGTTCTGACTTCGTCAATGCCAGCTGTTCAGTGGGCAAGACTACACTTCAGACATCTGCAGGCTTTTCTTCTGAGATCTTGGGATCACAATTTGGAATCCCTAGACTCAGCGCTAAGAGTTCCAACCCAGGTGAAGAGGTCACTATGGTGGTGGAAAAGGCAGAATATCCTATCGGAGGGGTTAGTCTGGGCCTTTCCAATCGAAAAAAGGCTGACAACCGATGCCAGTTCCTGGGGTTGGGGAGCCCACCTAGAAAGGGGTTTCACTCAGGGAAACTGGTCCAGGAAAGAGGTGACCAAGTCCTCAAACTGGAGAGAGCTCAAGGCGATCGACTTGGCTCTGAAGTCATTTGCTCAGGGGCTTCGGGCCCAGCATGTTCAAATACTAACAGACAATGCCACGGCCGTGGCTTATATAAACAGGCAGGGAGGTACAAGGAGCAAATCGCTGCAAGTACTAGCCATGAGCATTCTCCGTTGGGCAGAAGGACACTTGCTGTCTTTGTCAGCAGTCCATCTAAAGGGATCCCTGAACGGGGTGGCGGATTTCCTGAGCAGAAACCCCATTCGGGAAGCAGAATGGTCGCTGAACCCAGAGGTTTTCGCCATGATTGTCGAGAAGTGGGGGCTGCCAGAGGTGGACCTGTTCGCCTCAAAGGAGAATGCGTTGGTTCCGCAATTTTTTTCCCTAAGCAATCACGACGGGTCACTAGGAACAGATGCCTTGGCGTATCCATGGAGATTCCATCTCTGCTACGCTTTCCCCCCATTCCAGTTAATTCCCTTGGTTTTGAGAAAAATTCAAAGGGAAACGGTACCGGTTGTCCTAATCACGCCTTTTTGGCCAAGAAGGGCTTGGTTTTCAACCGTTCTGAAAATGGCGGTCAGGCCTTATTGGCATCTGCCCCTCAGGCACGATTTACTATTTCGGGGGCCAGTAAATCACCCAGAGGTAGCCACTTTGGCGCTCACAGACTGGTATCTGAAGAGCAGCTCTTAAGGAGCAAAGGTTTTTCCAACCGATTAATCTCAACGCTATTATCCAGTAGAAAAAGGGTGACTAGAAATATCTATTCCAAGGTCTGGAAGGTTTACAATACATGGTGTAATTCATCTGACCAGGACCCAGGGAGTCTTGTTACCATTCTGGAATTTTTACAGGTTGGTGCTGACAAGGGACTAGCAGTTAGTACCTTGAAGGTACAGGTGGCTGCGCTAACAGTGTTCCTAGAAAGATCAGTGGCCTCAGATCCATTAGTAACCAGATTTTTCAGATCCCTTACGAGATCCAGACCAGCACCACTTAAGTTGTTTCCCAAATGGGATCTGTCAATAGTCCTCCAGTCTCTAACAAGGAGTCCCTTTGAACCTTTGGAAGAAGCGCCACTCAGATTTCTCACTTTTAAGTCTGTATTTCTGATTGCCATGGTCTCTGCACGCAGGATCAGTGAGCTTAATGCTTTATCAGTTAAGGAACCCTATTTATCTATCTTCCCAGATAGGGTTATACTTAGAACAGATCAGAAATTCTTACCAAAGGTAGCTTCGGTACAAAATCGTGTTCAGGACATTGTACTTCCGACCTTCTGCCCCAACCCAGTAGGGGAGAAGGAGACGTGTTTTCACATGTTGGATGTTAGAAGAGTTTTGTTATGTTACTTGGAAAGGACAAAGCACTTTAGACGTTCAGATTCTCTGTTTGTGCTATTTTCGGGCAACAGGAAAGGTTGCCAGGCTTCAAAAATCTCTTTAGCAAGGTGGCTGAAGCTAGCCATTTCAGAGGCTTATTCGCATGCAGGTGTGTCTCCTCCAGCAGGAATTTCTGCACACTCAACAAGAGCATTAGCGGCCACTTGGGCAGAGAGAGCTGGTGCCACCCCTGAACAAATCTGCAAGGCGGCAACATGGTCGAGTTTTCACACATTCGTGAAACATTACAGGCTGGACCTCACATCTGCTAATGATCAGGCGTTTGGCAGAAAGGTCCTGCAGGCTGTTGTCCCGCCCTAAGGGGGTAAGTCTCTGTTATCCTCTCAGGTGCTGTCCTGAAAGACGCCTTGGGAAAAACCAAGTTAGACTTACCGTTAACTTGTTTTCCAGAAGTCTTTCAGGACAGCAACATCCCGCCCTATTGTATTGTATATACTATGCTGTGACTAACGTATGTGTTTGTGTTCCAGCCGGGGCCGGAGGTCTTCTCTACTACAACTGAGGTATGGTAGGGAGGCGCCTCCCTTTAAAGTTTGGAGGAAGAAGGTGTTTCCTGTTCCGGTGGGTGGAGTCGCTATCTCTCAGGTGCTGTCCTGAAAGACTTCTGGAAAACAAGTTACCGGTAAGTCTAACTTGGTTTTTTTGACACCTTGATCCGGCGTTTAAAACGCCTGTTTAGCCGTGTTTGCGTCTAGAAGCGTTTATTAAGATTAACTCATTTAAGACCCTCCCCAAGCTCAAAAAATATTGTAAGTTAACTATTTCAGCCGTTTTGAGTAGAGTGGGTACCAGCAGCAGAGAGAGCAATTGTCTACTTGAATTTGCCTCTATTTCTGTGCTTTTTTTTTTTTTTTTGCAATGGATACCATAATGAGCATATGTGAGGAAATGCTTCTGACATTTATCTGAATGAGGCTAGAACCACATGGAAAACTGCGTGAGAGGTCCAGAGTCAGAGTTCATCGCTATTGGACTCCTTTGCGCAGTGAATGTCGGTAGGATATTTTGTAAACATGTACGTACAGCTGCGTACCTACTATATATGGTCTATGAGTCATCTCAAGTAATTAAAACATTTTTAACTATTTTGGCGTCTGAAACGTGGAAATCTTCGGCGTCTGAAACCATTTTTTGCTTCCAAAGAAACGCTGTTAAACGCAACTGCATATAAACGTCAATAAACGAGACTGTGTACATGGTCACATAGGATAACATGAGTTCAGGGGCAGTTGAGAAAAGCGTCCAACTGCCTCTGAACGTACGTTTAACAGCGTCCGGTGTACATGGGACCTTTAGTCGTGCTTTTTTTTTTTTTTTTTTTTTCTTAAACGCTTCTAGACGCAAACGTGGCATGTAAACACGGCTAAACTGATGTTTTTAGACAGCGGTTTCTCGCTGTCAAGTTAAATCGTTCAGGAGAGGTTACACAGCGTCCCGTGTACATGAAGCTTTACTAGTATAAATAGTGACATGTTGCTCTTTCTTTTTTCCTTAGGCGGCTCTGTATCCTAAAAGGCATCTATCCCCATGAGCCGAAGCATAAGAAAAAAGTCAATAAAGGATCCACAGCCCCTCGTACGTTTTACCTCTTGAAGGATATCAAGTTTCTGCTGCATGAGCCCATTGTAACAAAATTCAGAGAATATAAGGTGTGTTTGTTTTTTTTGTTTTTTTTAACATTTAATTGTGTATATATAACGCTTTAAAGATCTTACAGCACAATGAAAAAAAAAATGTTAAAGTGGTTTTAAAGCCTTAAGGTTTTTTCACCTTAATGCATTAAGGTGAAAAACCTTCTCTGCTGCAGTAACCCCCCCCCCCCTTCCTTTTTCTTACCTGAGCCCGATCTGTTGCTGTCTCCCTCTTCATTGGGCAGATTGATAGCAGCGGGAGTCATTGACTTCCGTTGCTCTCAAATACTGGACAGGGGGGAGGGGGGCTGAGTCCCACTCTGTCTCTTTGGACGCAGCAGCGGGTCTCAGGAGCGAGCACGCACGGGTGCCCCAATGGAAAAGTGTATTTTCGTGGGGGCACCCGCCGAAGAGGAAGGGTTGCTGCAGTCATACGTATTCAATCTATGAATTGCTTTTGGAGCTGGACCCACCAGCACAAATTGATTTTGGGGCAACTTTTTCTCACTTCGCTGAAAGTGGTTGTAAAGGCTGAATCTTTTTTAAAAAAGCTTCAATCAGCAGCTCCCCGCTCGGCCCCCCCCTAATACTTGCCCCAGCCCGATCCTGTACCAGCGATGTGCAGGAGAGCAGCGGCTCTCCTGGGTCTCTCCCTCCTCATTGGCTGTGACACAGCAGCAATCACAGCCAGTGAGGAGGGAGCTGGGGCGGGGCTGAACCCCACTCTTTGTGTCTTATGGACATATAGGGGGAAATTTACTAAAACTGGTGAACACAGAATCCGGTGCAGCTGTACGTAGTAACCAATCGGCTTCTAAGTTTTACTGCTAAAGCTTAATTGAACAAGCTAAAGTTAGAAACAGATTGGTTACTATGCACAGCTGCACCAGATTTGAGTAAATTTCTCCCATAAAGGTGGCTCAGGAGCGTGCATCAACGAGTGCACTGAGCAGGGCGGGGGACCAGAGAAGTGGAGGATCGGGGCTGCTCTGTGCAAAACCATTACACAGAGCAGGTAAGTGTAACATGATTTATTTATTTATTTTTTTAAGAACAAAGCTAAACCTTTAGTATCACTTAGTCTTGCAGGTTTTCTGCTCCTCCTCAAATGTATTTTTCAGTAAAGCATAGTTCACTGTATTGGCTACAACCTGCCTTTTGAAGATTGAAGGGCTTTTCCTCAATTACCTTTGCCAAAAAATGGCTAATTGCTGTTGCTACAAACTGGTATTTAGCAGAATATGAATTCTATAATATAGAATTATAGGAATTGTTATACAGGTGTAGAAAACTCAGCACATGTGAATCTGTTGTATGTTCAGATGATATACATTACATATGTTTGTCTATTTTCAAGGTTTTTGTACGTCGTCTACGTAAAGCATATGGAAAGCAAGAATGGGATACAGTAGACAGAATTAGAGAGAACAAACCAACTTATAAATTGGATCATATCATTAAAGAAAGGTAATCTATTCCCATTGATTCAACTTTGTTTCCACACTACTTCTTATTTTTAGAACATTTTTTGAAAACACTAATGCGCATTGTGGCTACATAATAGAAGACTGAGGTGCTGAACTTACTTGGCTTTCATGTACATTCAGTGCAGATTGCTAAGTAATAAGCATAGTAGTTATTAATTTTCAGATTAGAGCCCACTATTTGTCTTATGTCAATTTAAGTTTTTTTTTCTTCCTGGAAGCCCTGTTGATCAACTACAACATTACAGATGTACTTGCAAAGAACCAGGTTTGTATTTATGATATCAGAAAAAAGAGCAGTCAGTTGTAGAGCTGCTCAGGAAATATAGGTTCTCTAGGTGTGCTTAGTAACACTGTGATCCACAGGGACCATGACCAGTCAGAAAGAAATAATCTGTCTTTAGTCTTTCCATTCTTGGTTGGCTTTTTGTTAACGCACACCATGGCTTTTTACTTGTTAATTTTATAAGCAAACCAATGCTCTAAAACCCTTAGATTGTGGTACATCTGTTGTCCTCCAAAATACTGGTTGCCTAGCTTTCATGCTTATACTCGGAGAGAGGTTTACTGGAGCTCAAAAAATCGGATGCAATTCTGCATAGAAACCAATCGGCTTCCAGGTTTTATTATCAAAGCTTAAGGCTCGGTTTCCACTATTGCAACCCCAAAGTCGCTCAATTTTTGCCGCAAATTTTTGCCTCGACTTGAAGCAATGCCTGTGTATTCTTAACGTCTATGGACCTCAAGTCGCCTCAAAATGGGACCAAAGTAGTGCAGGGACTACTTTGAAGTCGCTGCGACTTGAAGTAGCACAGATATGAACGGTATTCATTGGAAATCATGGGGTACGACTTGTCATGCGACTTTTCAGTCCCAAGTCGCATGAAAAGTCGCACTAGTGCAGGGGTGTCCAAACTTTTTTCAAAGAGGGCCAGATTTGATGAAGTGAACATGGGTGAGGGCCGACCATTTTGCCTGACATTCTTTAAACCATTAAAATTCGGTCTAAGTGTGTTCGTCCGAGCATTAATACACTGCCCAACTAGAAGTCTCTTGCCTTTGTGCAGTGTGTGTGGTGAATAGATGAGCTTGGGCGTGTTATTTGGATATACTGTATTTATCAGCTTATAACACGCACCTTAAAGGGGTTATAAAGGTAAAGATTTTTTCACCTTAATGCATTCTATGCATTAAGGTGAAAAAACTACTGACAATACCGCCGCCCCCAGCCCCCCCCCCCCGTTTTACTTACCTGACCCCTCGAAAATCGGCTGCTCGTTCACGACATCCATTCCGCTGCTCAGCCTGGCCGCTGATTGGCTACAGTGGATGGATTGGAAGCAGCGCAGCCATTGGCTCGCGCTGCTGTCAATCACATCCAATGACGCGGCGCGCTGGGGGCGGGGCCGAGTGATACAGCGAGCGGCTATAGCCGCCGGCTGTATCACGGTAGCGCGCCCGCAAGGACTAACCACCATGCGAGGGAGCTCGCATTGAGGTGGTTCTTGCGGGGAGGAGCTGAGACAGCCGCCGAGGGACCCCAGAAAAGCAGGTTCGGGGCCACTCTGTGCAGAACGAGCTGCACAGTGAAGGTAAGTATAACATGTTTGTTATTTTTTAAAAATAAAAAAATTACCTTTACAACCCCTTTAACTTTAAAAAGGAAGTTTCAGGAAAAAATCTTGAATTTTAAATAAAGAACTGTGAATCAAAATAAGGGTCGGTGACCATCAATGCAGTCTAATCAGTGCTCATCTGCAGCACCCACCGTATTGCCATGAATGCAGCACCCACCGTATTGCCATGAATGCAGCACCCACCGTATTGCCATGAATGCAGCACCCGCTCCATTGCCATGAATGCAGCACCCGCTCCATTGCCATGAATGCAGCACCCGCTCCATTGCCATGAATGCAGCACCCGCTCCATTGCCATGAATGCAGCCCCCGCTCCATTGCCATGAATGCAGCCCCCGCTCCATTGCCATGAGTGCAGCCCCCGCTCCATTGCCATGAGTGCAGCCCCCGCTCCATTGCCATGAGTGCAGCCCCCGCTCCATTGCCATGAGTGCAGCCCCCGCTCCATTGCCATGAGTGCAGCCCCCGCTCCATTGCCATGAGTGCAGCCCCCGCTCCATTGCCATGAGTGCAGCCCCCGCTCCATTGCCATGAGTGCAGCCCCCGCTCCATTGCCATGAGTGCAGCCCCCGCTCCATTGCCATGAGTGCAGCCCCCGCTCCATTGCCATGAGTGCAGCCCCCGCTCCATTGCCATGAGTGCAGCCCCCGCTCCATTGCCATGAGTGCAGCCCCCGCTCCATTGCCATGAGTGCAGCCCCCGCTCCATTGCCATGAGTGCAGCCCCCGCTCCATTGCCATGAGTGCAGCCCCCGCTCCATTGCCATGAGTGCAGCCCCCGCTCCATTGCCATGAGTGCAGCCCCCGCTCCATTGCCATGAGTGCAGCCCCCGCTCCATTGCCATGAGTGCAGCCCCCGCTCCATTGCCATGAGTGCAGACTCACCATTGCCGTCAGTGCAGCCTGATTTATGTCCATCTGCAGCCTTGGAGGGGGCAGGACGAGCGCCAACAGACATACAGGAGAAACTCCTGTTTTTATCGGCGGCCTCTTTAATTGAAAGTCCCGCCTCCTATGATAGACAAAACAATTGTCCAATGGCAGAGCAGGAGATGGGACTTCCTTTTAGACAGGACGCCGTGTAAACAGGAAATACTCCCCTCCTGTATGCATGGCACTCGTCCCGCCCCCTCCAAGGCAGCCAGCATATCTATCTTTTGTGGCCCCCGGCGCTCGGGGATTTGTTGGGGGCCACAAAAGATATATATGTCAAAATTACCAGGCGGGAGGGGGCGTGGCCGGATGTGAAGGAAGCAGGACGTGTTCCCGGTGAGCTCCGCATCTCTCCTGCAATATCATTTGTTTACCTTGAGTAAATATCCCCGATATTTGGTACATCAGTACCGGACACTGAGGACCGCATTCCGGTCATGACAAAAGGTGCTGCACGGGTTGGGAAGCAGGCTCCGAAGTGTCAACGCAGGACCCACGCTGCACAAGGCTCTGCAACGAGTCCTGCCGCCGCCATCTTGCATCCTCCTTGCTGTACTACACAGGAGAACTTACAAACACAGAGGATGGCGTCTCCAGCCGCTGCAGCTAATATATTGGATCCTGATGAGTCCCTGTCGGTCGATCCGGTTCCAGTGACAGCACAAGATGCAATAACCAGACCTATCCTGGAAGCTATAGCAGCAAGCAAGGCGGCAGTCATGGTGAGCATAGACCATCTTGCTACAGAGTGCACTTTGATTAGACATGACTTGGACAAGATAAGGGGCAGACTTACTGTGGCTGAACATAGAATTTCTTAAGTGGAGGATTATCTCACTCTCAGGGAAATCACTTAACAGAATTGCATGCAATGGTGACGTCGCTGCAAAGCAGAGCAGACGACGCAGAAGACTGACAGAGGAGGAATAATGTACTGGTGGTTGGCCTGCCAGAGGGGGCTGAGGGTTCTCAAACTACTTCTTTCGCAGAACACTTTTTCAAGCAATTGCTTGATCTCAGAGAGCTCCCCCCCAACTTATGTGGTAGAACGTGCCCATCTGGTGCCCACAGGCAGGCGCCCACCCGGAGATTACCCCAGACCGTTTCTGGTACGGTTTCTGAACTATGGAGATCGCGACAGAATTCTGGCTGCTTCAAGAAAACATCCTGAATTAAAGTTTGAGAATGCCAAGGTGATGCTGTTTCCCGACTTTTCAGCGGAGACCGAGAGGAAAAGGCGCTCTTTTAATGATATGAGGAAAAGGTTGAGAGAGAAAAATATACAATATAGTATGCTTTACCCCAGCAAGCTAAGGATTCAACATAATGGTGCTGTCAAATTCTTTGATATGCCGAGTGAAGCCTGTGATTGGATGGATCGGAATCTGTGAGGACTGCTCCAGTATGGCTAAGTATTCAATGTACATGTATACACTTGAATGGGAAGTGAAGGACAACTCCTGACTTAAGAACCTCTTATTCCTAGTTTTCTTTTTTCTTTTTTCTTTCTCCTTGGGTGTTTTTCTTTTTTCTTTTTTACTCATATTTGAGTTGGTGCTGTCTAACTTTTGAGTTAATCCGACTGGTACAGAATACTGGTGTCTTTGCCTTCAACAATGAGACATTGATCATGAGAAGGGTATCCACAGGAATACCACTAGAGGGCCATGCATCAGTGTGATATACAAAATATCAATGCTCATGAGTGTGCAGTGATATGTGCTTCAACTTTTTTGGGTCTTCAGTGTCTATGGTTTATCTTTTATTTTTATGTGTTGATGCTCATCAGCTTCCTGCTCCTTTTAATGCTTAAAGATGCAGAGTTTTACGGAAGACACAGGAAGGTAATACAAACTCTGCTGGACACTCGCACAGAAGGTTGACTTTCTAAACGTAATTTACTCTTCCCTGTTTTTTTAGTTGGGAAGTTGATTCGGTTTGGGACTGAAAGCTACATACCGGACTTTGTTTTTGTTTTTTCTGGTATAACGGCAGGGGGTTTTGGTATTGGTTATTATTCTATACCGGGGATCATATTTGCTCAGTTCTCTGCTCTCGGTTAGTAATAAGGGGGCTCCAAGCTTCACAGTTCACATATACGGGATACTGGAGGGGATTGATGGGCCTATATAGGGCAATTGTGTTGATGAAAGACTATGGCTAATCCTATTAAACTGGTTTCCTGGAGCGTCCGAGGCCTGAATAGTAAGTTTAAGAGGGCATCGGTGTTCCAGTATCTCAAACAGGTTAGGCCACATGTTGTTCTCTTACACCAGACACACATGGATGGAAGTAGGATACTTGCCTTACGTAGGCCATGGATTCAGCGGGCTTTTCACGCCACCTACTCCACGTACGCGAGGGGTGTGTCCATACTTATAAGTAAATCTGTTCCATGCACAGTTCATCAAGTGATCTCAGATCTGGGGGGAAGATATGTGGCCTTAATATTAGATATTTTCTCCAGTAAAGTGTTATTAGTGAATGTATATCTGCCGCCTCCTTTCAATGTACAATGTTTATATGATATGTTAGTCAAACTTGCGCCTCATGCTCATCTTCCGATGGTAATCATGGTGGGACTTCAACGCCACCTTGGGGGCGTTGGACTCCTCGAATTTGGGAAGGTCTGGTTCGGTGGATCTTACATCCTGGGTAACCATGGCAGGACTCACTGAGATATGGAGGGCAAAAAATCCCCACTGCCAGGTGTTTCTCACATATATCACAGATGCATCGCTCTTCGGCAAGGATAGACCTTGCATTTGGTAGTCCGGTAATGCTGTCATATGTGAAGGAAGTTGAGTACCTTGCGGGGGGCTTGTCTGATCACAACCCACTTTCTGCCTCTGGCTCTTCCCTCAGGGGGGGGACAGTAGGGTGGAGACTTTCGCCGGGTTGGCTGCAGAATGATCGGATCACTACTCTGCTTGGGGACTCAATTACAAATTATTGGAAATCAGATGAGGGATCCGCGGACCCTTCAATGGTGTGGGATGCATTTAAGGCGGTAATCAGGGGGGATAGTATTTCTGCCCTAAAAAAGGAAAGGGTGGAACAATGCTGAGGTTCAACTGTTACAAGACAGAGAAAGGGAATGCGCGGAGAGCAATGCCAACTGTCCCTCGGATTTCTCCTATGTGGCATTGTTGGAGGCTCAAAGGTCGCTCAACCTGCATTTTAATAATCTGGCACATAGAGTCAAAGCATAAGACAGAATCACTGTTTGTGGAGGGAGATAAAAATGGGAAGCTGCTGGCCAAGCTGGTGGCAGACTCTCACCAACTAGCAAACATCCCAGTTGTCAAAAGTAGGGACGGGGAATTGGTCAGAGATCCAAGGGACATAATGCCTGAATTTCAGGACTACTTTTCGACCCTATATGCTCCCATTCAACGATATGACCACTCAGCGCTGGAGGACTTGTTGGGGGGACTCCCTCTTCCTAGACTATCTGACACAGACAGGGCGGTCTTAGAGACGGACATCTCTAACAAAGAGGTGATGTCAGCGATCTTTACATTTCCTCCTAATAAAGCGCCGGGCCCAGACGGGTTTTACAAGACTTATGCTGACCAGTTAGCACCCAGACTCACAGCACTATTGGCTCACTGTAAGCAAAGTCAGCAATTACCTGCGTCTATGCTGGATCATTTCTACATTAGTGGATATTGACCAGACGGGATTTATGCCCGGCAAATCAATTTACTCACTTGCAGATACATAGCTTTGACACGCCCACTAGAGTTATAGTGTCCATCGATATCGAAAAAGCTTTTGAGTCTATCGACTGGCACTATATGTTAACGGTACTGGAGAAAATGGGTTTTGGTCCGATTTTTAGAGGATGGGTTTCGATGCTTTATAGCAATCCCAGAACAGCAGTCCGCATGGGAGCACACACATCCCCATTTTTCCAAATTGGTAGGGGCACTAGGCAAGGATGTCCCCTGTCGCCTTTTTTTGTTTGCCCTCCTGATGGATCCTATAGCAATAGCATTGAGGGCGGCAGGGGAAGTCAAGGCGATCAGGGTGAGCAACATAGATGAAAGTCTGGCACTTTATGCGGACGATATGTTGCTGTTCCTGAGAGACCCAGGGGAATCATTAGTAGCTGCACTACGCATTATGAACGAATTTTCTCAGTATTCTGGGTTAAAAGTCAATTGGACTAAATCGTCTATTCTACCTATTGACAAGGGTGCGAGAGACGTGGCAGACCCGGATTTGCCGTTGAAGTGGGTATCTCAGTTCACATACTTAGGGGTCAAAATTACAGCGGATGTGGCGGATTATATGTCACTTAATCTGACACCTTTTTTGAAACTTCTTAAGCAGAAATCTTTAGCCTGGCAGAGACTCCCTTTGTCTCTTATAGGCCGGATCAACCTGCTGAAAATGAAAATTCTACCAGTTTACTGTATTTTTTGCGAAACGCTCCCATTTGGGTTCCCAAATCACTTTTTAAAAAATTGGATAGTCTCACTAGTTCCTTTCTTTGGGCTCCTAAACAGCCAAGAATAGGTCTGAAAGTACTACAAGAACCATGGGGTGGGAGTGGTCTGGCCCTCCCGGATTGGAGAAAATATTACATAGCTGGACAAATGGTGGTGGTACATAGATGGCTAACCTCGGATGCCGGGGACTCCGCAACAGTCCTGGAAGCTGATCATCTAGGCTCCTATGAGTCTCTGCGGATGGCCATTCATAGAGAAACCAAAATGGATCTTCCGCTTACAGATCCAATGAAGGCCACGATTAAGGCATGGGGGGAAGCGCTAGGAATGGCTTGTCCTAGTTACCAAGGTCTCTCCCTGTCCACCCCCCTATGGATGAACCCTAGACTGTCACATTTCTATTCATTTCATGATCCTATGTGTTGGGCAATTAGGGGTATCAAAACTATTAAGGACATTACTATGAAAGGGGAATTGCTGACGTCTGACCAGCTTAAAGCCAGGCATGACTTACCTAACACTTACTATTTCAGGTATATCCATTTAAGACATGCATTTCACTCACAATTTAAAAATATGACGGTAGAATCATTTCCCTCAGTCCTGGAAAACCTGTTAACCACAGAAGACCTACCCAAGACGCTTTCAGCTTTTTTTAAGGAGTTGTTTAAGATAACACCGAAGGCAGTAAATAAATGTAGAGAGTATTGGGAAGCTGAGGTACCAGATATTCAAGGCGAGGATTGGGACGATATGTGGAGCACCCGTTTCAACATTTAATAGCAGCTAGAGATAAACCAATTCATTTTAAATTCTTGCACAGGATATATTCTACACCAGCTAGGCTGGCTTCTATCTACCCAACAGTGCAAGTGGAATGTTGGAGATGCTCCTTCGCTCCAGCGGCGGCTGAACATATATTTTGGAGCTGCCCTCAGATCAAGCAGTACTGGTCTGGGGTCACCTCCTGTATCTTGGAGGTTTTGATGACTCCGATCCCAATGATGGTAAAGGTGTGTCTCTTGAGATTGGTTGAGGAGGTGGTCCCTTCACGAGCTCATAGAACTCTCCTCACCATACTCTTGTTCTATGGAAGAAAGGCAATTCTGTTGCAGTGGCGTAGACCGGGGGCTCCCAATCTGTGCTTCTGGAAGAGACTGGTTAATGCTATGGTGCCCTATTACAAGGCAACATATCTATCCAGAGGTTGCGGAAAGAAATTTGATAGAGTTTGGCAGTCTTGGTACAACTCTGAGCTAACGGTTGGATAAAATCAATACATGGGGGTAAGATGATGTGAGACCCTTTGTGTAGGCCCAGGGCCTTGCTCTAAATTCTGGTCATGGACTGTGGAGGGCATGGCAGCTACACTCTGCTTGTTTCATGGTGAACAGAGGGAGAGAGAACTGAGCAATGGGGGTTGGTTGAGGGGGGGGGGGGGGCGGAATTTCTTTGTAATTAGTATAGGTAGTCAGGTCACTGTTGTTAGTTAGACAGGATACATCTTGGCCATGTTGGCCTATTCTAGCTCAGAACACTGAGTTAGGTATATTTTTGTCTTGTTTGTGTTATAAAACAAAAAATAATAAAAAAATTAAAAAAAAAAAAAAATTACCAGGCGGGCTGTCCGAAACCGGAACGCGGGCCGGACTTTGGACATGCCTGCACTAGTGGAAACCAAGCCTAATTGAACAAGCTGAAGTTGGAAGCTGATTGGCTACCATGCAAAGCTGCACCAGATTCTGAGTGCTCCAGTTTTAGTAAATCTTCCCCTTTTGAGTCTCTAAAGTCATCAACTTTAGAACAGGAATGCTGCAATTTCTGATTTTCATTTGCTGCCTACTTAAACCAGATGTACTTTGATTTATTGAAGTCAGGCACAGCCAGGCAACTAACCTTTTTTTAGAAGACCAGCAATGGCAGCCTTAATGATTCTTTAATGTCAGGTACCTTTTTTAATCCTTCTCCCTGCACTTACCTTGAAGTGCAGAGACTGGAGAACCCATGCAACTCATCCCTTTATCTGGTTTTGTAGAAGCCGATTACTTACAGTTGCATATATCCCTTTCCAATCAGATGGCTGTGCAATTATGCCATTGTAGCACCATATTTGGCAATATGTTTTTTTCTTGGAGCTATCAGTCCAGCACCCTATTAACTCATAACTTTTCCCTACTTGAAACTTGACCTAACAGCTAAAGTAAGCTTTTAATAGACGCTTTATTTAACCTGCTCCTTTATAGAAACCTGTAGTGCATAAAGGCACAAGCTGTCCTTTTTGAAAGTACTAGTTCCCAGGTGTAGGTTCAATGATGAGTACTTTCAAGAGAATTAATGACCATATATGTATCTCTGATTTCCCCCCTGTATTGAATTGTATTGTAATTGTACTGTCTGCCCTAATTTTGTAAAGCGCTGCGTAAACTGTCAGCGCTATATAAATCCTGTATAATAATATAGATACCGTATTTATCGGCGTATAACACGCACCCCAAGTTTAGGAGAGAATTTTAAGGAAAAAAACCTTTTAGGAGGGAAGTTTAAGGAAAAAAAACTTACATTAAAATGCCCATCAATGCAGCCTCATCAGTGTTCATCTGCAGCCTTGTTAGTGTCATTGCAGCCTTTTCAGTGTCAGTGCAGCCTTGACCCAGTGTCCATTGCAGCCTTGTCAGTGCAGCTTTGCCCCAGTGCAGCCTTGTCAGTGCAGCTTTGCCCCAGTGCAGCCTTGTCAGTGCAGCTTTGCCCCAGTGCAGCCTTGTCAGTGCAGCTTTGCCCCAGTGCAGCCTTGTCAGTGCAGCCTTGCCCCCAGTGTCCATGCTTGCCGCCGCCGCCGAAATACACATAGCTGCATGTAGTTTTAAATATGGCGCCGCGGAGCTGAACGAACGCCGCCGAGATGCACATAGTCTAGTGTATTCGGCTCTTTCCGGCGCCGCTCACAGTCACGCCCAGTCCCACCCTATGATGGACATAACACAGGTCCAATGGCGGGACTGGGCGTGACTGTGAGCAGCGCCGGAAAGAGCCGAATACACTCGACTGTATCTCGGCTCCGAAAAGTCACTGTGATTTCGGCGGCGCTCGTTCAGCTCCGCCGAGTCCCTCCGAACTCCACGGCGCCATATTTAAAACGACACGCTATGTGAATGTCGGCGGCGAGCGCCGCCGATAGATCACAATTAGCGGGGATCGGCGTATAACACGCACCCACGATTTTCCCCTGATTTTAAAGGGGAAAAAGTGCGTGTTATACGCCGATAAATACGGTATATAGCCAGATTGGATATGTGTCGATTCGGGGGGACATGCAAGTACATCCTCTTATTCTCTGCGCGCCACCCGTACTATACACCTGAAGAATGAAAAACGGAAAGAACGGAACAATGTTGATAGAGCAGTGTTCACTATGGTGACCTACCACTCTGGTTAGTGATCATAACTAATACTCCATATTCCCATCACTCACGTTCCTGGATAAGCTCTCAAAAGTTTGGGTGCTGCAGCAACAACCAACTGGAAATTGGTTCAGAAAGTTGCAAAGGAGATATTTGCCAGCACACCATGGATCAACGAAGTAGCATCCAAACAGATTGTTTATTGCATGATCACAAGAACAGTGCAACGTTTCGGGGTCCTGCGTGACTCCGAAAAGTTGCACAATGTCTGTGATCATTGGCCAGTGCAGTACAATGTCACCTTGGTGACACCGCACTGCTCTGGTGACAGTGGTTTTACTTTTGTTTCTTTTTTTGTTATATAGCCTCATCACTGCCTGTTTTTAACCCCTTAAATGCTAGGCTACCACACCACAATTACATATGTTGTGTGTCGGTTACAGCCCAGCGGTAGTGCCTGCCAAACACGACATGGAGGGGGGGGGGCATGTCCAACTTCCGGTATGTGAGGAAGCTTCTCTCCAGAGCTCCGACCGCGCCAATATCCTGAATAATCCTGACGACCTGTAGGCGAAAACTTTTCAATCCATACCAACCGGAACGGATAGAGGAACACTTCGGGTACCTAGATATGGTCAAATACGGCCCAAGTGTGGACTCCACGCCCACGGAGAAGCTGGCAAAATTGGCACATGAGGACTCCCAAGATGGCGCCCGGCAGGGAAGGGGACGGCCTGCTACTACTGACCCATCAGACCGCGGATGGACCGAGGGGGATAGACACTGGCTGGATCCGACTGACTTGCTGGCTCGTCCCCTGCCCTCTCCAAGATCAGATTCTGAGGAGAGTGGCTTCGGTACACAGGGACACTATTAAAAGCTGCCATGCGGCCCTCTCTACACAAATAGAAACCATCCGGGTGGACTTTGCCTTGCTCAAAGATGATGTGCAGAAGGTAAGGCAAAGGGTTACAGACGGAACAAAGAATAAGTGCAGTGGAAGATGATCTCAGCCCTCTACTAATGCAAGTGAGAGACATGACGGTGGACAACAAATCCCAGGAAGTCAAACGGAGACATTGAAGACAGGCTGCGAAGGAACAACCTTAGATTCCTAGGTTTCCCGGAAGGCACGGAAGGGAAGAATCCTGAGGAGTTCCTGCTGTCCTGGCTCAAACAAGTATTTGGGGCTGAAAGTTTCTCTCACTTGTTCGCTATAAAACGGGCACACAGGGTCCCACTGAGAGCCCCCCCCCCCCCTCCGGGAGATATCCCAGACCCATGTTGGCATGCTTTCTGTACTTTAGAGATAAAGAGACTATACTGAGAAAAGCTCACAACCTACCTGAATTGTTGCACAACAATAATAGGATCTCCATTTTTCCTGATTTTTCTGCTGCCACGCAGAAACAAAGAGCAGCATTTCAGAGTGTGAAGCAGCGTTTGCGGGAACGAAGCCTACCATACAGTATGCTCTACCCGGCTAAACTGCGGGTTGTACACAAGGGACAAACACAATTCTTCTTGTCACCAAAAGAAGCGAACAGATGGCTGGAATCCTTAGGACAAGGTTAGTGATTTGACATCAGTATCAGAAAGGGATATTACCCTGATGAACCTGGGATGCCTTACGGGCATAACTTTTGCAACATATACTCTGATTATCTACATTAGTAATCAACAAGTTTGATTTATGCCGGTTTATAAGATCCTGTGAAACTTAAGCCAAACGGGGAAACTGTTATAAGATCTTCAAGCAATGCGGTCCAATGAGTGCTTGGTAAACTCACACATACCTACCCCTAAAGCTTCCTGTCCGGCTGGTACAGGAAGAATTCCCCCCCCTTTAGGAAGAATTTTTGATTTAATGTTCGGGGTAAAAGTCTGTGGGATGTTTGGGGCTGCAGGCAGGGTGGGAGGAACGGAAGTTCAGATCACCAGAGATGGTTCCAAGGACGGTTATGTTTATGTTTTTTTGTTGGGTTTTTTTTGTTACTGTTGGGTATCTTCCATGCTTAATTTTGCACGAGCATTGGATAAGATTGTGCTCTGACCATAGTTCCTATCTATGTTCACAAACACTGTATTGGACAGTTAACTTTAAAAATGCTGTCAATATCTACTCTAAGGTTATGCTGTATGATAGTATATATATGTTAACATGCTACCTCCAGGGGGGAAGAACTGAAGGGTAATTATGTCAGGTGTTCACGCTTGGAGGGATCTCTAGCATCGTCGCTTCCCCACAGCTAAATACTATTGACCATATACTCCCTATGTACCCTGATGCAGTCCCTTAATCTCCTTTCATGGAATGTGAAAGGGCTTAACTCTAAGATCAAGCGAGCCCTAGTATTTAAATATATTCTAAAACGAAAGCCACATATCATATTCCTCCAGGAATCGCATCTAGTAGGCTCTAAAACGTTGGCCCTTCAGAGCTTTTATAAGTAGAGCATTTCACTCTACATACTCCAGCTACGCTAGGGGTGTATCTGTGCTGGTGTCTAAGTCACTTCTGTACACTACTAAGATGGTCAAACTGGACCCTATGGGTAGATATGTGGCCCTGGTATTGATCATTAATAATCAGGCCTACACCTTTGTAGCAGTATATATACCACCTCCATTTACAATAAAGGTGTGGGAGGCGATGGTGGCGGAGGTGTTGCAGATGGCGGAGGGCCCTCTTATTTTGGCTGGTGACTTGAATGCAGTGTTGTCCCCGGACAAAGATAGACATGGGATGGCTACAGTGGGAGGATCCCCACTGGAAGCATGCGTAAAGCCTTATGATTTAGTGGAGGCATGGAGGTGGAAACACCCCGACGCCAAGGAATATTCTTGTTTCTCCTCTACCCTTTTAATACCCTTTCTAGGATAGACCTATGTTTTGTGTCCAGGGAATTGTTGCCGAGGGTGATGGATGCACAATATCTGCCAGGGGCCATCTCGGACCACTCCCCCATGCTTCTTACCATTGACATGGAGAAACCACTGGGGTATGTGGTGTGGAGGCTGACCCCCTTGTGGCTTAAGGAGGAGTGCTTTGAGAGGTCCGCTGCAACGTCCATTAACAATTTTTGGATGGAAAATAAGAGGTCCCGCTCGGGATCACTTGGGATGCTTTCAAAACCACACTCCGGGGTTCCATTTCAGGATTAGTTAAACAATTCCAGTCAGACAGGGGGTGGAAGGTTAGGGAGGCAGAGCAAGTAGCCACTGAGTCTGAGGTAGAATACATTAAAAATCCTAGCTCTGACACGCATAGGATATGGAGGGAGAATATAAGACAATTAGACTTGGTGTTAATAGAAAAAACGCAGAAAAAACTACTTTACAAATCGCAGCGGATCTTTGAATTTGGAGATAAAAACAGCAGGCTATTGGCCTACTTGGCTCACTCACAACAAGCTCCGACTTCTATCCCGCGTATACTTGACACAATTATGAAACTATGTATTACCATCTCACGCAGATATAGCAGATGCCTTTTTGACATTTTATACGGAATTATATACCTCAAGGGTGGACTATCAGATGGAGGAGGTACAGGAATATCTGGCTCCAATACCCCTATTAGAGCTCACGGAAGAGGGGGCTGAGGAACTGGATAGTCCCTTCATGATTGAAGAGGTTATATCAGCTATTAGGTTCCTAAAACCTAATAAGACCCCTGGAATAGATGGCCTCCCGGTGGAGTGGTACGGGACCTACGCAGAAACTTTGGCCCCTAAGCTAGTGGAAATGTACGAAGATGCATATGATAGGGGTTTACTACCTGAGTCCATGAGAGAAGCATTGATAGTACTGATCCCCAAGCCGCACAAGGATCATGATTTATGTGAGTCATACAGACCAATATCTCTTATTAACGTAGACACAAAAATTTTAGCTAAACTTTTGGCAAAAAGACTGAATAAGGTTATTGCATCTATTATCCATCCTGATCAGACAGGATTCATTCCTGAAAGGTCAACTGCCATAAATCTGAGGCGTCTCTTCACTATAATCCAATCAAAGGGTCCTGCCCTCGATACTCGGGTGGTGGTGTCACTTGACACTCATAAAGCGTTCGATTCCATAGAATTGCCTTACCTGATTGCGGTCCTTGGGCGGCTGGGCTTTGGCCCAAAATTCATAAAATGGGTTGAACTCCTATATGCAAAGCCCCAGGCTAGATTAAGGGTTAATAACACCATTACGGAGCAATTTACCATAGCTAGGGGCACACGGCAGGGGTGCCCTTTGTCGCCCCTGCTGTTTGCCCTGGCAATAGAGCCGCTAGCGGCTCTGTTGAGAGCGAATAAGCTAATCAAGGGCTGTAAGATTAATGAAAGGGAGGAAAAAACATCTTTATACGCAGATGATATGCTCCTATATTTGGAAGAGGCTGAGGGATTGCTGCACACAGCCCTAGCCAGAATCTCTGACTGGAAAATATTCCAGGTTCAAGGTGAACTGGAATAAATCAGTGATACTCCCCTTGGACTCTGCGTATGCTCCGGGGCTCTCCCCGGAGGTTCCATTGAAAATAGTTCACAAATTTAGATACTTGGGGGTCGAGATCCAGCTACCACGGAGTTCATATGTATCTAATAATTTGATACCAGTATGGAAATGGCTAAAAGTAAGTACACAAACCTGGGTTATGCTGCCTCTCGGCCTCCTTGGGAGAATTAACATATTTAAAATGATTTACCTGCCCAGGTTTCTATACCTGCTCTGGCATGCCCCGGTATGTATCCCCAAGAAATGGTTTGTAGATATAAATAAGACACTCTCCTCCTTCCTGTGGGGACCTAAGCCAGCTAGAATATCACTAGAGACACTTCACTTACCTATAAGGTCGGGAGGGCTGGCTCTGCCAAACTTAAATTGCTATTATCTTGCTGCCCACATAACACATGTGCATTGGTGGGGCTTCCCGCAGATGAATATCGCCTCGGTGGCAACCCAGGCAGCTCAAGTGCATTCGTATGAAGCACTGATCAATGTACTTTATAGGAACGGTCCTTATCCGGAACAGGATGCTGATATTTTGAAACTCATACAAAATATTTCATTTGTATAATGCTAAAACGGGTGGGTCCAGCCTGGCGGAGTCTCCTAATGCTCCACTATGGCATAATCCTCAGCTTAAATAAATATCCAAGGTACCGGACGGGGCATGCTGGGCAGTATATGGTGTTAAATATGCCCATCAGCTGTTCAGGGATGGAATTTTTAGGTCCTTTACAGATTTGAAAATTGAATATGCCATTCCAAATACTTTCTTTTTCAGATACCTCCAGCTACGTCATGCTGCAATGGCTCAATATGGTAGGGGCAAAGTAATTCTCTCCCCTTCTAAAATGGAAAAACTGATTGCTGAAGAAGATCACTCAAAATTGATCTCCAGGTATTACTCGGCTCTGCTGTCATCCTCTACTCCCAGAATGGAGAGGGTGGCTGCACAGTGGAAAACGGATATACCATCCCTTGCGGAGGAGACCTGGCTGCAGGTGCTGGATACAATGCTGTCCTTGATGATCTCAGCTAGAGATAAAATGCTTCAGTTCAATTATTTACATAGAATTTATTATACCCCAAACGACTGCACAAGATGGGAAGGAGGGGATCCCCGGAGTGTCCTCGTTGCAACACAGAGGTGGGAAACTTCTTCCATATGGTATGGCAGTGCCCCCGGGTGATGTCATGTTGGAAGACAATCCTTACATATATGGAAGAGAAACTTGGGCTCCCAAACATATATTCTCCGGCCAGATGTCTTCTTGGAGACCTGGAGGAGGAAGAATTATCTACATCACAGAAGGCCCTGCTGCGAATAGTATTTTGTTATGCCAAGAAAGCTCTGGCTCTAAAATGGAAAAACCCAGACCCCCCTCCCCTTCAAGACTGGTTGAAATTGGTTAATACTGCCCTACCATTGTATAAACATACCAAGCCAGAGGTAGTAATAAAAAGTTTGATAAAGTCTGGGGAAAATGGATTAAAAATATATCTGGAGATATTGCGGTATAAAAGATTTATTGTTATCAGTAATGAAAGTGTAACGACTATGACAATTGAATAGGGTGAGAAAGAGCAAATGATAAATTTGGAACATGGATGGGATACATAAAAATGGGGAAAAAGATAGAAACAGCACAGTGAACAGCATGTGTGATAAACAATTTTATTAATTATTTTCTATGATGAAAATTGAATGCCTGTATATCAACAGTTATATGGTTTAAATATATAACAGTCTGTAATGTATTTCAAGGATACTGTATGAAAAAGTAAATTGCGATATGGAAATGTAAAATCTTGTGAATTTCACAATTTTACAGCCCCCCAACCACAAGTGTAAACAAGCCCTTACTCACTAAACCAGTGCAGCCAGTCATAGTGTACCTGAAAACCACCACACCAGTCCCAAAGTCACCATAAGGCCTCATTTATACGGGACATATCAATGCATACCCTGTGCAAGGGCCATGTTTTAACCGCACATGGATGCACAGGTGTTCCATGCTTCCCCATGCAGCTAGTCCTATTCATGTCTATTGGGACACAGTTGCTGCACAGACACAGCTGTTGCTCCCAATCTGACATCTGTGTAGGTGCATAGCCCAAACACAGACCGTGTGAGTTTGGGGACCTGCAACCACATGGATGTCCGATTGGGAGAAGCCGCTGCATTCCAGTAGCCATAAATGGGACTGCCTGCTCAAGAATGCAGAGAACACCTGTCCATTTCCATGAGGGTAAACAAGGCCCTTGCATGGGGTACACATTAATAAACTGTGTGAACGAGGCATAATCGTACATCCAATCACAGTGCCCCCAATCACCACCACACAAATCCCAGTGTCCGCATAAGGCCACGTTCCCACAGGGCATATTAATGCGTACCCTGTGTCAGGGCATTGTTTACCCACATGGAAATGAACAGAGCTACAAAGACACAGCCACTGCTCCCAATCTGACATCCATGTGGGTGTAAAGCCCCAAATGCAGACAGTGTGATTATCCAGTCACAGCGTCCCTAATCCCCATCACACTAGTCACAGTATCGCCAGCCAGCAACAGTGTTTCCGATCGCTGCCACACCAGTGACAAGGTTACCGGACCAGTGCAGCCAGCAACAATGTTTCGATTCGCTAGCCAGGAGAGCCAGTGTAACCATCAACAGTGTCTCTGATCGGGGCGTGGCCTGAGGAGCTATGGAGTAGGACGTTTGGAAAGAGAGCTCCCTTTGCCCAAAATCCTGTAACCGACATCCTGCTCCAATCCTAGCAATCCTGACAGGACAAGACACTTCAATAGGCTTGTCCCATCATCTGTGTGGCCCTGGGTGCTGCCTGGCCATCTGGAGCGCTGCTCGAGGCCGCGGAGACCGGATCGTCCCGCCCCGGGCCCGGCCTGTAGGAAAGTCCCCGGCTTCGGCCTAGTGCTTGGAGCGGCGGCCATATTGCTCCACCCGGCGGCGGCTCCTACTCATCCCCTGGCTATACAAGGCTCCCCAGAGACGGATCTTTGCCTGCCTCGGCCCCCGGACTGCCTGTGGCCCCCAGCGCTGAACTTCTGCACCCTGAAACAGCTCCTGGGACGGCCCGAGGATCCGGCCTGGTCCTCGGAGCGGCGGCCATCTTGCTACACCCGGCGGCGGCTCCTGCTTATCCCCCGGACATACAAGGCTCCCCAGAGACAGATCTTTGCCTGCCTCAGCCCCCGGACTGCCTGTGGCCCCCAGCGCTGAACCTCTGCACCCTGAGACGGCTCCTGGGACGGCCCGGGGCTCCGGCCTGGTCCTCGGAATGGCTGCCATCTTGCTGCACCCAGCAACAGCCCTGCAGATTCTCCTGACTTGCCGAGCCCCCCAAAGGACTACTTTCTGCGTGCATGGGCCTCCAGATCTCCTCTGGGGACACAGTACCTGAGGAGAGGCCTGAAAAGTGAGGGAGTGTGATACAGACAGAGCAAACTTCCAGCACACTAACTCCTGATAGAGGTCCTGAGGAACGATACACCAAAGTAATTCATCACAAGGGTTCCCCTTCTGTCCTGGGACCGCTGAGGACTATGTCACCACCAAAGCGGAACACTGGGACGACAGACAAGCTCGCGCAATTTCGCCGCCTGGAGAAAGACATGCAGCAGGAGGGCAGCGCAGACACGTGTACGGGCCCCGCTCCTCAGACGTCAGACACCGACAAAGTGCTGGACGCTATAGCCGCCTTGCAAGGTACGCTGACTGCGAAGATAGACGAAGTAAAAATCGATATATCCCTGATCAGACAGGACTTCTCAAAACTGAAGGACAGGGTTACGGAGGCAGAAACCAGAATCAGCAACGCGGAAGATGCCCTGCACCCCATGAGACATACTACAGAAGAGATGCAGAGACAAATACAGCAACTTAATGCCCATCAAGATGACATGGAGAACCGCCTTAGACGCTGTAACCTCCGCTTCATAGGACTGCCGGAGAAAGAGGAAGGAGCGGACCCGGCAACCTACCTAGAAACGCTCCTGCTCAAAACGTATGGCCGGGAAGCCTTTTCAGTAATGTTTGCGGTGGAGAGGGCGCACCGCATACCTGCGTGGCCACCACCACCTGGAGCGCCTCCCCGCACATTCATCGCCAAATTTCTAAATTTTCGGGACCGAGACAAAATCCTTAAACTCACCCGGGAGAGAGGAAACATACAGATCGGGAACAGCCAGATAGCAGTATTTCCGGTTTTTTCCAGCGAGGTGCAAAGGAAGAGAGCACAATATCAAGAGGTGAAGCGCCGTTTGAGGACCCTCCATCTCAAGTATGCGATGTTATTCCCTGCCCGGCTGCGGGTGGAGGAAGACGGAAAAGTACAGTTCTTTGACGACCCGGCGGCAGCGACAGCATGGCTGGATCGTAGAGACAGGCCGGCTTAATCTGTCTAAGTTCATACAACCACAGTGAGTACTTTCTGACCTCGCACAAAATCCCACAATACAAATGTCATAGAGACTTTTTAGAAGGGAACCAGAATCCAGTTTAGGGATATAAAGAACGGGGACACACACAGCTTGTACACAAGAGCAGTGGATGAGGATAAGAGAGCTAACTCCTGTATAATTCTGACATGGAACAAGCGGGATCATACAATAAAGTTGCGCGGGTTACCGGTTGCGTCCTTACATTTTGAGAAGAGTGGGGACAGTCTACAGTGATATGCTCTGCAAGACTCCTAAATGACAGGGATGAACTGTACTACAACATCCTGGAATATGAGTCATAATTTGACCAGTTGCAAGGAAGAAAAGTGCAAGGGGAGCTCACTGACTGAAATGTGTGGTAGTCCTGATTATAACTACTCCACGAGCGACAGGAAAACAGTCGCCCCCTTAACAAAGTTGTTTCAGCATAAAAGGACAACACATCTATTGCTATTAAGAAATGTGCCTCCAGCGGAGTGTATCCGCTGGATGATATGTTATATGCTGACAGTTTGGGTAAATATGCTCACATCAGGTTGGGGAGATGTGCAGCTGGGAGGGATGGGAACAGTTAAAAGGATAAGTTTTGTGTTTTACTTTGGGAATATAAGTATTGATGTGACCTTGATACGGCTAGACAGACAATATGCATTCAACGTTAAGATAGGTATTAGCAGACTGGCACAGTGGAAAGGGCAGACTAAGGAGGCACCACTGTCTTGGAATCTCACTAGATGGCAGCCACATTATTATAATCAGAAACCAATATGGCCGATGTAAAGTTTTTGACGTGGAACGTACGCGGTATGCGGAATAGGGTAAAACGAACCGCAGCCTTAACATTTCTAAAATCACAGAAAGCAGATATCATAGCTTTAATAGAAACACACATCACAGGCCAGATGCAGGTAGCCTTAAAAAAAAACGTGGATAGGATGGTTATACCACAGCACACACACCAATCAATCAAGGGGGGTATCGATACTGGTCGCCAAAAGAGTGCCCTTTGAACTAATTACTCTAGAGTCAGATAGATTAGGAAGATATATCTTCCTGCACGCCATCATAGGAGGCAACTCTTTATTGATTCTGGCGTGTTATATCCCCCCCCCCCCTTTTTCGATCGAGGTAGTACTCAAGGGACTGGCATTCATGGCACAACACCCATCAGTTCCTGCTATATGGATGGGCGACTTTAACCAAACCATGAATCCAAATTTGGACAGACCAGGCCTAGGAAATACATCCAGGACTGTGCCTCACCAAACCAGACTATGCAGACTATTCACAGAATTTGCGCTGACAGACGTATGGAGATGGCAAAACCCGACTAAAAAAGCATACACATGTCACTCGGCAGGCTGTGACACGATGTCCAGGATTGATTTTATACTGGTCTCAAATGCATTACTGCCTAAAATAACAGGGTCGGGTATGGCTCCACGAGCACTATCGGACCATTCACACTGTTGGATAACAATATCTCTATTAAAGGCAATGCCCACTTCTAATTGGAGGTTGAATCCATTCTGGCTGTCCTGCCTGATCTCGAGAGCATAGGGCAAGAATTACAATATATCCTAAACAACTTAAGATTTACAGATTCAGACACTGCAGTCTGGGACACCTTTAAAAATCAAGCTAGTAGACTACTTTCACTAAGAATAAATAGATTTAAAAATTCCACCAAACTGCTATTACAGTTGACCACTGACAAACTACAGGAATTGGAACAGGTATACGCACAAGAACCCAGTACTGATAATCTCCATAAACTACAAACGCAATCCAGAACAGTAACCCAAATGCACATAGAGAAGTCCAAACAACAGGTTTTTTTCAAAAAACAAAGAATCTTCGAACACAGGGAGCAAGCAGGTAAATTACTGGCATATTTAGCCCATTTAAATGAAAAACCTCCAGTAGTGGTGACCCTAGCTACCCCACAGGGAGACGAGGTGACCGACCCACAACAGGTAGCAGACATTTTCCTAAACTTCTATAGGAATTTATATAAAACTCAGACAACACAATCCACACACGAAATTAAAAACTACTTACACAGAATTCAGTTCCCTAAACTCACATTAGAACAGGTTAAGCTACTAGACGCCCCCATTAGCCAGGAGGACATATCTGAAGCACTGTCCCAACTAGCTAAATCCAAGGCCCCCGGACTGGACGGCCTGCCACTAGAATTTTACACTGCATTCCCTGATATACTAGTCCCGAATTTGCAAAAATTATACCAACAAATATTTAAATATAAATCACTCCCTCCATCAATGCAAGAAGCACAAATAATAGTTATACCTAAACCAGGAAAAGACCCTAGATATCCCGAGTCCTACCGTCCAATCTCACTATTACAAGTAGACATCAAGATACTGGCCAAAATCCTAGCATCCCGTCTAAATAAAGTTATTCTATCATTAATTCACCCAGACCAGACCGGTTTTATGCCCGGGAAAAATACGGCCATGAATATAAGAAGACTTTTTCTAAATATTCAAGCACAGCACGATAATCAGGGTACCAGAGTAGTGGTGGCCCTGGACACAGCAAAGGCCTTTGACTCAGTGGAGTGGTCTTTTCTTTGGGAGTGTCTACGAGAATATGGATTTGGTCCCAATTTCATACAGTGGGTACAAATACTCTATCAGTCACCAAAAGCACGGGTCCTCGTTAACGGTTGTATATCGGGACAATTTCCCCTAGAGAGAGGCACACGCCAGGGATGTCCCCTTTCTCCACTGCTATATGCCCTGGCAGCTGAGCCATTGGCCATAGCTATAAGAGCTGACATGGGCATAGTGGGACTTAAAATAGGCAACTATATAGAGAAGATCGGACTATACGCAGACGACACAATACTCTATCTAGCCGATCAGGGCCCATCACTTCAAGCAGCTTTGGACACTATAGATAAAATGGGAAAACTCTCAGGCCTACGGATAAACTGGGAAAAATCACAGATACTCCCCATAGACCAATTCCCCCCAACCAATATACATCCAGAACTACCATTAGTCAGGGTAAACACCATTAAATATTTAGGGGTACTGGTTACAAGAGACCTACGCGAATACACAACCAACAATATAGAACCATTGTTTGCCATGATAAAAACCAAAACGCAAGCCTGGTCCAAACTACCACTGGGAGTAATGGGGAGGATAAATATCATAAAAATGATTATTTTACCCAAGATCCTATATAGGGTATGGCACGCCCCACTATATATACCTATCGGGATTTTCAAGAAAATGGAATCTATTTTGAACACCTTTTGTCTGGGGACATCAAAGACATAAGGTAGCTTGGCATGTCCTTAAAAACCCTACAGATATGGGAGGAACAGCTCTGCCAGATCTGCAGGAATATTACATAGCGGCACAGATGTCGCACATGCATCACTACCACAATAACGAAAGACAACGCTATAGTACACTAGTATCCAGTAGCCCAGACAGTCCTTTATCTACCCCACTTCAAATTATACTACGAGGGGGCCAATTTAATAGGAAAAGTCCAAACTTTAATGATGGGGTACTCGACCATCACCAACGAATATGGGGATTAGCCCTGAAAAAACTTAAAATAGGGTGCATTCATTCCCACACTCCATTATGGGCGAACAACCAACTAGCGGAGCTTAAAAAAATACCAGACCCTAATCTATGGGCCAGATATGGAATTATTTACCTGCACCAGGTAATGGCAGGTACTAGGCCTAAAGCATTTCAAACCCTTAAGGAAGAATACTCTATACCACAACAATTAATGTTCAAATACATGCAACTCAGTCATGCCCTGCGTTTTCAATTTAGGAACGAAAACTGCATCCTGGAACATCCCCAAATATTGGACATAGTAATGGGAGCCGATCCACAAAAATTGATATCTAATCTCTACTACTCCATAAGATTACCCAGAATCAAAGAAGTGACGCAAAAAGCCAAAACAAGATGGGAAAGAGACGTAGGTGCAGTTAGTGATTCGGATTGGGAGGAAATTTTAGAAAATGTAAAGGTGGCATCTCCAAAACTGTCTGATAGGCTAACACAGATATACATCATTCATCAAGCGTATCTAACACCTAACATAATAAGGAAGTTTCAACCTACACGCAATATAGCATGTCCTCACTGTCAGGCAGAGATGAGTAGTTTTTTTCACTTAATTTGGGAATGCTCTATTCTTCAATCATACTGGAGTCAAGTGATTAAGTTCTTACACGACCAGATGGGTTCCCCTGTGGTATTAGATCCAAAACTTTGTATATTAGGTCTTCTTCCAGATGTGGACATCGATAAATACCAGGCCATATTTATATCTGAAGTCCTATTCTTGGCCAGAAAAGTAGTTGCCAAGACTTGGATGCAGAACGTAACCCCCACCATAACAAGCTGGAAGAGAGATGTTAACAATTCCCTCCCATACAAGCAGTTGATTTACAAACACAGGGGAAATAGTCAGAAATACTCAAGGATTTGGGATGGTTGGCTGGGAGATGGGGAGACGTGTATAGTAATGCGTGAAAACAAGCTTATCAATACCTAGCAACTAAAACGTACAACCATATAATAGGTAACCCGTTTAGGTCTGTCAGAGCCTCACCGAATCACCAACAATTGGTATATCTCTGTTATGAAATGCCAGCCTTATGAGACGCTACTATATGTTAACATACCACATGTGATTATGTTTCATGTTTTTATACATGGACCTCAAATGTGCTGTATTAATATCTGTCTAACTTCAATAAAGATTATTTTTTTCCCAACAAAAAAAAAACAGTGTCTCTGATCTCCGCTGCACCAGTACAGTGTCACCAGAGCCAGTTCAACCAGCAACAGCTTTCCTAATCACCGTCACACCAGTGCAGTGTTGCCGCTGCCTGTTCTGACCCTGGCCTCATTATTGGCCATATTTCTGCCTGCTGTCTGGACCAATGCTTTACCTGTTTATTGATCATGTCTCTGCCAGCAGCCTGAACTGACACATGTTAGTCCCGCTGAGTACATTCTTGAGGGACACCAGTTAGCCATCCCCTGTGACTACTGGAACCACAGAATCGCTCTTGCTCAACCTTTGTTCGGCCCCCTGTACCTCCTGGCCAGTGAACATGGCATTCCTGGGGGCAGCCAAGTACCATTAGGGTAGGCTTGTTTGGCTTATTGGAACGGGGACTGCTATAGGTGACGTTGCATTGAGCTATATTCCCTTATGCGTACAGTGGCAACACAGTACACAATACAGTGGCAATACAGTACACAGTTTTTTGTACTATTGGTTGATTTTTGTGATTAACAAGGAGCAATGTCCGGAACATAATCAGTCCAAACATTTAAAAACTCTCACACGTGGTATCCCCATACTCTGGATGAGTAGTAGAATGTGTTTTGGTGTGCAATTCTAAATATGCCTACGCTGTGTGTTAGAAATATCTTTATAAATATATAGCATAGTTTGTAGACGTTAAAACTTTAATACTAAGTAATCTACACTGATAATTTGTATTTATTTTTTACCAAAGAAATGTAGCAGAATACATTTGGCCTACATTTATGAAGCAAGATTTATTTGCAAAGTCTCTTTTTTATCAGAAACTAATAATTTTTTTTCACAATCTTTAAGTCTAGTTTTCATTATATATAGCAAAAAAACATTGGTTATTAAATACCACCAAAAGAGGGCTCTATCTGTCTCAAAATAATGATCTAAAATTTATTTGGGTACAGTGCTGCATGACCAAGTAATTGTCATTCAAATTGTCAGCGCTGACATCTGAAAAATTGCCTGGTCAGAAAGGGGGTGAAATGGCCTGGTCTTGAGTTGGTTAATTTAATCCCTTATTGGAGTACTTAAAGTGTTTTTCTTTTTTTTTTCTTAAAGCTTTACAAACATGTCATACTTGCCTCCACTGTGCAGCTCGTTTTGCAAAGAGTGGTCCCGAACACTGTCTTCTGGGGTCCCTCGGCGACTCTCGCGGCTCCTCCCCACATCAGATAACCCCCTAGGAGAAGCGCTCTCCCAGGGGGTCACCTTGAGGGCGTGCTCCCGAGTCCATCATTCGGCATCCATAGCCGACGAATGTATGACTCGGCCCCGGCGCCCACGTCATTGGATTTGATTGACAGCAGCGGGAGCCAATGGCTGCACTGCTATCAATCTATCCAATCAAGAGCCAAGAACCCTGGGCAGAGGAAGAGCACGTCCCCGCCGGATAAAGTTCCAGGGCTCAGGTAAGTAAAACGGAGGGGCTGGGGGGCCGGTCATTGCCAGGTGTTTTTTCACCTTCATGCATAGGATGCATGAAGGTGAAAAAACACAAGGGTTTACAACCCCTTTAATGTTTCACCCCCTCCCTATACTGATACATAGGCTCCAACTGCAGGATGAAGTAATTATGTATCAATGGCATGCAGTTTCCACACCAAAATTATTTAAGGCAGAGATCCCAGCCCCTACCCTATGTCCTTCCCATTTTTGTTGTTTTTGGCCTTTCTTTGTCTTGATATTAGAGATCCATTTACACGCTTGTCCCATGCTTCAGATTCCTCTGTTTTTCGGTACAGTATTTTTATTTTTATTTAAGGCAAATAGAAAGATACATCCATAGATATCCCCAGATTCCTCTGTTTGATCTAAGAAATGGTTCCCTCATCCCACAGTTTATTTGCTTGGTGCTGGTGGACTATATCTGGCGTGTGTGTGTGTGTGTGTGTGTGTGTGTGTGTGTGTGTGTGTATATACTAATTGTAATAAAAGCTCTTAAATAACCTGCCTGGATCACACAACTTTTTTTTTTTTTTTTTTTTTTCTTCTTAGGTATCCGACCTTTATTGATGCTCTCAGAGACCTGGACGATTCCCTTTCCATGTGTTTCCTTTTTTCTACCTTCCGGCGGACTGGCAAATGCCATGTGCAGACAATACAGCTTTGTCGTAGGCTTTCTGTAGAATTTCTCAATTATGTCATTGCTTCCCGTTCATTGCGCAAGGTGAGTTGATATAAAGAAAACAAAATCAGACTTGTTTGGGAATTCTGGCGTTCAGTCAGAAGTGCAGCATTAGCAATGGATAAGTTACCTTTGAAGCTGTTTTTGGGGAGTGAAGTACAGCATAATTGGGGGGGATTTTTTATTCATATGTAGAGAGTTGTCCTAATTGAACACTAGATGGTGCTAATTGAATGCAGCCTGTGGCTGATCTGTAATGGTAAAATTCCTGCATCTACAGACATTGACGATCTAACCCTAACCTACAGTATCTCACAAAAGTGAGTACACCCCTTACATTTTTGTAAATATTTTATTATCTTTTCATGTGACAGCACTGAAGAAATGACACTTTGCTACAATGTAAAGTAGTGAGTGTACAGCTTGTATAACTGTAAATTTGCTGTCCCCTCAAAATACCTCAACACACAGCCATTAATGTCTAAACCACTGGCAACAAAAGTGAGTACGCCCCTAAGTGAAAATATCCAAATTGGGCCCAATTAGCCATTTTCCCTCCCAGTGTCATGTGACTCGTTAGTGTTACAAGGTCTCAGGTGTGAATGGGGAGCAGGTGTGTTAAATTTATTGTTATTGCTCTCTCCCATATACTGGTCACGGGAAGTTCAACGTGGCACCTGATGGCAAAGAACTCTCTGAGGATCTGAAAGAAAGAATTGTTGCTGTACATAATGATGGCCTAGGCTATAAGAAGATTCCCAAGACCCTGAAACTGAGCTGCAGCATGGTGGCCAAGACCATACAGCGGTTAACAGGACAGGTTCCACTCAGAACAGGCCTCGCCATGGTCGACAAACGAAGTTGAGTGCACGTGCTCAGCGTCGTATCCAGAGGTTGCCTTTAGGAAATAGACGTCTGAGTGCTGCCAGCATTGCTGCAGAGGTTGAAGGACTGGGGGGTCAGCCTGTCAGTGCTCAGACCATAGGCCGCACACTGCATCAAATTGGTCTGCATGGCTGTCCTCCCAGAAGGAAGCCTCTTCTAAAGATGATGCACAAGAAAACCCGCAAACAGTTTGCTGAAGACAAACAGACTAAGGACATGGATTACTGGAACCATGTCCTGTGGTCTGATGAGACCAAGATAAACTTATTTGGTTTAGATGGTGTCAAGCGTGTGTGGCGGCAACCTGGTGAGGAGTACAAAGACAAGTGTGTCTTGCCTGCAGTCAAGCATGATGGTGGGAGTGTCAGGGTCTGGGGCTGCATGAATGCTGCCGGCACTGGGGAGCTACAGTTCATTGAGGGAACCATGAATGCCAACATATACTGTGACATACTAATGCAGAGCATGATCCCCTCCCTTCAGAGACTGGGCCTCAGGTCAATTTTCCAACACGACAACCCCAAACACACCTCCGAGACGACCACTGCCTTGCTAAAGGAGCTGAGGGTAAGGGTGATATACTGGCCAAGCATGTCTCCAGACCTAAACCCTATTGAGCATCTGTGGGGCATCCTCAAACAGAAGGTGAAGGAGCGCAAGGTCTGAAACATCCGCCAGCTCTGTGATGTCATCATGAAGGAGTGGAAGAGGACTCCAGTGGCAACCTGTGAAGCTCCGGTGAATTCCATGCCCAAGAGGGTTAAGGCAGTGCTGGAAAATAATGGTGGCCACACAAAATATTGACACTTTGGGCCCAATTTGGACATTTTCACTTAGGGGTGTACTCACTTTTGTTGCCAGTGGTTTAGACATTAATGGCTGTGTTGAGTAATTTTGAGGAGACAGAAAATTTACACTGTTATACAAGCTGTACACTCACTACTTTACATTGTAGCAAAGTGTCATTTCTTCAGTGTTGTCACATTAAAAGATTTAATAAAATATTTACTAAAATGCGAGGGGTGTACTCACTTTTGTGAGATACTGTATTTAGCCCTGTAAAGAAGAAATCTGTATACATACCTTTTCTGAATCTGATCCAGTCTCCAGCGCTGGAAGCTCTGCAGAGGACACAGCCAACAACGGCCGTGAAATGAATTGGGGGTGACATCACCCATAGGGTTTCTATGGGGCTTCCGTTGTCGGATTTGTCCTCCTGCATCCGCCTCCACAGCGAAGCCATGGCTGACGGCTCAGCGTGGGATCAGGTCAGATCGGCTGCTGAAAAGGTATGTATACCGATTTCTTCTTTACAGGGCTAGGTAGGTTAGTGTTAGAACGTGGATGTCTGTAAATGCAGGTATTGTAGTTTTAGGGTGGATTTATACTTTAAAGCTGATCTTTGGAAACTGAAAAAACTACCCTTGCACTGGGGCTCCTCCCACACTGCAAGGGTTAAATGCTTGTTTTGTAACTGGGAAACTAGCATAAAGGGCTCTTGCTTGCCTTTTGCCTCATTCCTCCAGCAGCAAGTGCTTGCTCACCTTTTTATCTACACCCCCCCCCCCCCATTTAACAGATTAAGGGTTCATGCATAAGGTAATTTCCTGTTGCTTTTTCATGCCTGGGTAACTGTAGGTGCCATATACAACTTTCTGTGTTCGGGAAATACATCGGACACGCATTTACAGGTAAATGCTGATTTAACCACTTCCCGCCCGCCGTATGCAGAATGACGGCCGGGAAGTGGTTCTGTTATCCTGACTGGGCATCATATGACATCCAGCAGGATAACATGCTGGCGTGCTCCCGTGGCGATCACAAGTGCGGCATGTCAGTCTGACACCACGCATCTCCGATCGTGATAAGAAGCCTCTGTGACCAATCACAGCGTGAACCAGGAAGTGCTGGTAAACGGCATTCCTCGTTTCTCACTGACAGGAAGGATTGGCGGCTCTCCCTCTCAGAGGGGAGGGGTCTGTGCTGATAATCAGCACATTGATTATCAGCACAGCCCCCTCAGATGTGCAAATAAGCTACCAATCAGTGCCCAGCGTTCCCCCAATAAAAAAGCTTTCAAGTTCCCACCTCAGTGCCCAGCAGTAACACCTGTCAGTAACACATCAGTGCCGCCTATCAGTGCCCATCAATTCTACATATCAGTGCCTCCTCATCAATGCCCATCAGTGCCGCATCATCAGTGAAGGGGAAAACAAAATTTTATGACAGACTAAAACTTTTTTTTTTTTTCAAAAATTTTGGTATTTTTTAGTTTTTTAAAAAATAAAAACCCCAGAGGTGATCAAATACCACCAAAAGAAAGCTATATTTGTGGGAATAAAATGGTAAAAATTTTGTTTGGGTACAGTTTTACATGACCGCGCAATTGTCATTCAAAGTGTTGACAGCGCTGAAAGCTGTCCTGGGCAGGAAGGGGTGAAAGTGCCTGGTATTGAAGTGGTTAAAGAAGCATCTGTGTTTACAAGAGTACAGTCGCGTACAGCCATTTACTTGCATGGCAGGCTGAATGCGGCACCTGCAGCTTGACAGACGTGGGAAAGCACTGGAAGATTCATACTAGGCAAAAGAAACAAAAGCCTATAAATCATGTGCATGATCCCCAATAGAATGGTAGAGCCAAAGTCCTTGTTCTCGTTTCACGTTAGTAGAGTGTGTCTTTATGGTGGTCATGTTGTGTGCAGAGCAAGATGTTAGGCTTTAAACGTGGAAACATAAAATAAGGCAGGTATAGAATTGCACAAAAACAAGGAATTAAAATAAGTTTTTATTTTAAGCAGTGGTGGACTCATGCACTTCTCTGAAGCTATTAAATATTTACCTTTTAAAAGGTGCAAGGGTTACAAGGTTCTGGGACTTGCCACATCTTGTAGCTGCATTAGGGAAAGCACCAACTCTTGAGTTGGTATAATGCCCAGGCAGTACACCTAAGAGTAAGGCAAAGCTGAATGTTGTTAATGTACTGTGTGTTAGACCCCATACACATTATACAACTTTTGTTGTCTGATTTCCTTTAGATTTACCAAAACCATGTAGTGCAAAACTCTTAAGGTTTGACCTCCATATTATATGGTTTTGGTAAATCTGAAGGAAAAAATCTACATAAAATTGTATAGTGTGTATTCAGCTTTAGGCTTTGTTTGCACAGCTTTCTGCCCTGCCATTTATCATATTATACAGAGATAATATATGCTGTTTATATTCGTTAATTAACTTTTATTTATTTATGTATGTTTGTTTGGGTATTGTTTGTTAATGTTACACATAAACCAAGGCATGGTTTATAATGGGTAAGTAAAATATTAACCTAAATGACTCTTAAAGCCTCCTTATCTTTTATGTACCAAGTAATAATTACTTGGCTAGAGCTAGATCTGTTCATAGTCATTGAAAGAAAATCAGTTCTGAAGATTGTTCATTACTTAAACTCTTCTTTTATGGATGGTCCTATTATTTATGACCAAGTGTCTTTTTTTTCTCTGTGTGATGTGCCTAGTTAGCACAATGGTTTATCATAAGGCTATAATTATTTTAGGTTATTGGCTATATCAAACTGGGGAGAAGTTGACTGTAGTGCCCTTAGTAGGGTTATTTGTCGGTAAGCCAGATGTGCATTGCTTAGTAGAATATTGGAATGCTAATATATGGGAACCTAGCCGCCTGACAAGTTGCCTCCCGTTCTGTACAACGACTTAGAAGAAAGGTTCCTGTACTACTTTGGGGGCGACTTGCATAGACTTCTATACAGAAGTCGTCTTGCAAGTCGCCGTGGCAGTCATGTGCAGATCGCCTCGGTGAGGCGACCTGCAAGTCGTGCCGCTTCTAGTGTGAACCGGCTCTTAGGGGTATATTTATAAAGCAGTGATTATGACATCACCACACATGCGCTACAGGTTCTCACCACACATGCACTACAGGTGAATCTACCTGGTGCATGTGTTTTAAATTACCATTTGTTCTTCCAAATGTTGTTTGCTGTTATGAGAATACTGACAACTGCTTAAGGGGCTAATTTGCACTTGTAGTTGGAAGAAGTACGAACAGGCAGTTGAGCCCCAGTTTTGCCCCCTAAGCTGACCTGCAGTTGACATCCTTCTGATCTACATTTGACTTGCTTTAGGGGGTTTTGCATTTATATAGACCTTTATGGGAATGCCCCATTTGAGGGCCCCTAAATAATTTGAACTGATTTCTCCTTAAGTGTAATAACTTATAATTACCAATGAGACGTCACTAAAGACTTACTGCTACTACTGCTTTTCTGATTGATTATTGCTCCTTGTATCACATTGTGAGCCTCATCATGGGTATACTGTAATGTGCCAGATTGCCATGAGTACAGTGTACTAATATGCATATGTCCTTTAAAGAGGAACTTCAGTCCCCTTTAGCTTTGCCCCCTTCCCAGAGCTGCCATCTTTGTTACTCGAACCTTTCAGTTACAGCAGAGTCCTTCTGCGCATGCACAGGGAAGTTTCTACGCATGTGCAGACACAGTGAGGTTTAGGTCTTCCATACCTATTCCTTTATTGTGCATTTGCTGTGAGCAGAGGTGCTGCAGGGCTCCTCTGGATCCCCAAACCCTGTCGCAGAATCTGGGAGACGGGTGGTGGGATGTGGTTGAATGTCCTTACTTAAAACCATTGTACTGTGGTTAAAGTGTATGTATAGTCAAAACCTTCCTATTTGGTTTTGGATAGAGTAGGGAAGGATTAAAAACCCTACAATGTGTTTTTGTTTTTTTTTTGCTGGCTGTGTCCAGTCAAGGAAATTTCCCTTTATTTCCTGACCTAGAATGCAACCAAAAGTAAAAAGAATAAGGAGAATTGGAGAAAAAAAAGCTTGGACTTTTTAGGCACGACCAGACAGAATGTACAAAAATATACTTTTATTATAAAAACATAGGAAACATTATATATTAACCACTTGCTGATGGCTGACCGTCATATGACGTCCTGGGCTTCGTGTCTGTATATCTGAATGATGCCTGCAGCTACAGGCATCATTCAGATATCTGCTTTTTCAGCTGGTGATTCCCTACACCATAAGAACGATCATAGCGGCTGGTCAGCCGCTTGATCGTTCTTACGGGCAGCCGGTGGGGACGTCTACCAACTCACCACTGCGATCGGTGAGTCGAGAACAGATCCCCGGATGTTCACCATAAAGATTTCCAGCAGACCAAATGGTCGACGCCGGAGTCTCTATGATTGTCGGAGGCCAGGCGCGATGTTATCACGTCAAGCCCGGCCTCTGCATTCAAAAAAACGGCGCCGCCTCGGCTAAGGAAGCCGGGATCGTTTTTAATTTTTTTTTATTTCAGGCTTCCCAGCCTAGAGGTGGGATGTGGGGTCTTATTGACCCCATATCTCACTGTAAAGAGGACCTGTCATGCCATATTCCTATTACAAGCGATGCAATAAAAAAAAATCCAAATTTAACAAAGTGGTAGAATAAACATAAAATAATGCTGTGTAGTTTCAATATTCATACAGTAATCAAAAAAGTCATGAATCACCCAAAAGTCTATCAAAAATATATATAGTCACAGAAGTGCACAAATCCTACAAGTGAAATACACAGCTTCAAAACTTAACATCTTCAACCATGAGGTAATCGACCCATATATGATGACACACCATGCCAATGAGTGGATTGCACACTCACCAGAACTTTCTATCTACAGTGCATTTCAAAGCACAGCGGAATCCAAAAGCCGTGTTTCCTTACTCAGCCAGACTGCAGGGATGTCACAAACAGCCAGTGACAATCATTTCCGTTGCTGCTTCCAGTGATATCCCCGCTAAATAGTTGTTATGCTGCAAAACTCACAAATAGACAGGACCATGATGCTGTATGGTTTGATTAAAGATCCGAATACAATAAAAGCATATAAAAACAAATAACAAGTAAAAAGGCGCAAAGCAGGTATACCTCACATAACAGATCCTAAATAGTCCAATGGCAGGGTTGGTGTATATAGATGTATATACAGGAGGAAGTCAATCAGGGCTGCCACCAAAAAAAGACCAGAAGCAAGGTCCAATAGGCTGAGGAAGATAAAACAAGGAAGAGGGGCGCCTCTGAGTATATATCAAATAATCATTTATTTACAACAAACAATATCCACTCACATGGAAGACTGTAGTATTGCGTTCCGGTGCATCTCTGTGTAGAGGAGAGGCTGGAGGACCACAAGTCTCAGCAAGTCCGTGCAGTGCTGGTCACACCTCAGGTCCTGGCAGGGATAGATGGTGGTGGCAGAACACGGTGGGAGCTCCCTCGGGTCTCCAGATGGCACTTCCGGATTGGTGGTGAGTTTAGAGTGACATAGACCAACGGTCTGTGGGTTCCAGGGAGGGGGTAAGGGGACGCCAAAGCCGATCGCCGGGCGCGCTGCCGTCTGAGGCTCATATGGCTCCGTGGGAGAAAGATGGTGACGGCCGTACAGGGAGCCAGAACGAGGCCTGGAAAGCAAGCACAGCGCGGCGCCGGGCCGTGACGTCACAGCTATGCGACGCGTTCATAGGCGTGCGCACGGGGTGTGCCAGGTGTGCCTGGGCACACCCTAATCACCCCGTGCTGTGTCCAGAGATTTGCCCCAAAATGCTGCATCTAAGAGAGTGTGTGGCAGGCAGCGCGGGCTGTGCTTGCTTTCCAGGCCTCGTTCTGGCTCCCTGTACGGCCGTCACCATCTTTCTCCCACGGAGCCATACGAGCCTCAGACGGCAGCGCGCCCGGCGATCGGCTTTGGCGTCCCCTTACCCCCTCCCTGGAACCCACAGACCGTTGGTCTATGTCACTCTAAACTCACCACCAATCCGGAAGTGCCATCTGGAGACCCGAGGGAGCTCCCACCCTGTTCTGCCACCACCATCTATCCCTGTCAGGACCTGAGGTGTGACCAGCACTGCACGGACTTGCTGAGACTTGTGGTCCTCCAGCCTCTCCTCTACACAGAGATGCACCGGAACGCAATACTACAGTCTTCCATGTGAGTGGATATTGTTTGTTGTAAATAAATGATTATTTGATATATACTCAGAGGCGCCCCTCTTCCTTGTTTTATATAAAAACAAATAGTCCAGGATAGAAAACTCACTTGAATGGCTGCTGATCAGGAAACCGATACAGCAGCGAGACTTTAGCACAAGAGCTCCACTGTATGAGTTTCATCCAGTAGAAAGTCTTTGGGAGCCTCTAGCGTCTGGCATCCACCATGTTTATGTAGCCTAATCCATGATTCAGCTGACAAGCTCATAAGAGACTCAGAGCAGAATATATTCGGCTCCACTGAAATCGATCAATAGAGTGCTCTGGGTACTGGATAAAATCTGAATTTGAGGATCATCCAGCAACCCCTGAAGTATTGAAATCAGTAATAATAATTACAATAATAGTAATGAAAATCAAATCAAATATTTCAGCCGTGGTATAAAAAAGGTTTAAAAACAGTAAAAATTATATCATAAAAGCACACATAAACATGGGCATGACAGATAATCTAAATATATATGTTACAGAGATAAAATAACTTATGGACACGTGAACAAACCACATCATCCATAACAATTCATCAAAAGTTTACATTTAGCAATACAGATGTACACATCAGCAGGAGGGCAAAAAAACATTTTTTTGGGGTTGTTCATATAGCACTTTACTGGTTGCTGTATGAATATTGACACTGCACAGCTTTATTTTCTTTAATTTTATGTCTGGTTTAGCATGGTTTTATTTGGATGTTCATAGATTGCACATTGTTTTTTACTTTATATATTTTATATTGAGAATTTAGTCACTTCAGTTCATCTGAAGCTCCATCAAGCTCTCACGGATGTCATTGCCCCAATTCCTGTGACCGAAGGGATTCAAGGCTTTTACAGCAACCTGTTCACTGTACCCAAACCCAAAGGGGGCGACATCCACCCCATCTTGGATCCTAAAGCTCAAAATGTCTTTTTTTTGAGACCATAATATCCATATGGAATCCACCTGATTTTTCATCACCTCTTTGCACCAGTGAGACATTTTGGCTTTTCTAGACAAGGATGTATACCTGTGTCCCAATATTTGCAGCACTTTAGCATTTCCTGCAGTTAGCTGTGTGGCCCCTTCACTGCCAGTTTGTTGCCCTGTCCTTTAATCTCTTGTCAGTTACTTGGGTTTTCACTAATGTGCTGGCCCCAGGATTAAACTTGTTGCACGCAATTTTCTTGATTGGGAGTCACTGCTGTTAACGTTCACAGCGCTGGAAGACCGATGCAAGGGTAATATCTGGCAGCTGTGAAGGGAACACAGTGTGGCGGAATTTGAGCAGAAACCTACACCTGCTGGTACAAGGCAGTCCCTGAGTTGCATACATCCGACTTGCATAAAACTCCTACTTAGAAACGGAGGGAGACAACAGGAAGTGAGAGGAAATCTACCTCTAGGAAGGGAAATTCCCTCCTGTAAGTTATCATGGGACAAAGGTATCTCCACTGAAGCATTATCACCAATCCTTGTTTCCACGACATCCCACAATTTTCAAAATCCGATTGTCACAGGGACAGAAAGTGAGGTGAAATCTTCTGAACAGAAGCACAGACCGCAAAACAAATGTTACAGGGGTGTTAACCCTTCCCTATGCTTTCCATAAAACTTAAGTTCTTTCATGGGCTGTAGTTAAACTTAAAAAATGTACCTGTTCCAAGTTGCATACAAATTCAACTTAAAGTGGTTCTAAAGGAAGAATGTTTTATTTATCTTCATGCATTCTATGCATTAAGGTAAAAAACCTTCTTTGTGCAGCAGCCCCCCTAATACCTGCCTGAGCCCCATCTCTATCCAGCGATGTGCACGAGAGCCTCGGCTCTCCAGGGACTCTCCCTCCTGATTGGCTGAGTCCGTAGTCAAAGTCAGTAAACCAATGAGGAGAGAGAGAGGACAGGGGCAAGCTGCAGCTCCATGTCTGAATAGACACACAGAGCAGTGGCTTGGGAGCGAGCCTGCTCGGGTGGCCCCATAGCAAGCCGCTTGCTCTAGGGCACTGGGCAGGAGGGAAGGGCCAGGAGTGCTGGTTGAGGGGCCCGAAGAGAGGAGGATCAGGACTGCTCTATGCAAAACCACAGTATAACATGGGGGGCTACCTGTAATGGAATACTGCAATGTGTGCTTTTATAATTATGTGTACATATGTGTATGGTGCTTGGTTCCCCCCCACCCACCCCAAAAAAGTGTAAGTGTAAAATTGTTTTAAACTTTAGTTTTAGTAGTAAAAGGCAGCTTAAAGTAGTATTTAATCCTTCAGTGTTTTTAGCTTGGCACATTAAGCACAATAAAATTAACAGTTCCCAAAAAGCTCAATAGGGCGCTGCAAGGTAAGAGCCACCCTGAAACAGGAAACTTGGGGCAGCTGTCGTGGCACCAGATTAAACTGGAACATAGGCAAGAATTATGATAAAGAACCTACATAGTCAGTAAAAGCTTAAGTCAACTGCTGAAAGTGCTTAAAAAAAACTGTTTAAATTATAACGAAGGGCCCTTTCTGAACTGCGCTCCAAATGCATAAACTGCACAAACTCAAGGTGATCCTATGTGCATAGTTCACGTCATTGCAGTTCAGTGCAGTTAAAAAAAATAAAGTAGAGCATGCTGCATTTTTCTGCACTGCAAATGCAAGGAAGGTGCTTCAAATGCGCTGCACCACACCCCTTTAAGCCAAGAAAGTCAAGCCCCAAAACGTATAGAAAAATGCACTGCAAACGTAGCGCAAAACACATTCAAGCGCGCTTCAAATGCATGTAAAAAACATTTTTAGCCTTGGAGTGGAGAGGGACTGACTGTGTCAGTCTTTATAGCTGTCTGTGCCCCCATTAAGGAGATTCACCCTCTCCATTGGTCCTGTTTACCATTATCATTGGCAGTGTAAGTAAAAGAAAATCCCGTTTGGGTTGTCCTCAGAAAAGTAATAGCAGGGAAAACTATAAATGGTGACACTAGTTTCCCTTAATTTTGCAGAGATTTCCCCTCACTTCCTGTTTGGCTATGGGACAGGAAGTGAAATCTCTGCAATGGGACACAGATGGCAAAAAAAAATAAACATCCGACAGTTTATAAACCTCCCTTAAGCTATCCAAAATGAAAAAAAAGTTTTGCCTATAGTTCTACTTCAATATCACTTTATTGGGATGGGACTGTTGGGTTATTTACTCATTTCACCAATAAGGTTCCATGTATAAATGAATTGCAGTCTAGCACTTAATAATGGGAATCAAATTCTTATTTCTCTCCTACTTTGGTAATTCTGGTAACACATGGTCCATTCTTGGCCTACGTGAAGATGCTGGCAATTTTAAAGGAGGGATTTTTTTAAAGGTTTCATCTAGTTTCTCTAACATATTTTTTCAGATCTTCTTGTCCATCAAAGGAATTTATTATCAAGCAGACATACTAGGGCAGACTGTGACGTGGATCACCCCATATGCTTTTTCTCATAATGTAAGTTAATAGTTTTATGAGCAGAATATTGCAGTGAAGTAATTGCTTTCATAACCATAAAATATGTGCAGAATGTTTTATATTTTCCATGTAAAATGAGTTTTATTACAGGTATATTCCAGTCAACTGTACAAAATAAGCATTGCAAAGCAAATGGGTTTTTTACTCAAACTTCTTACTCAGTTTTTCCTGTCAATAATTTTTTATTGAATACAACCTCAATGCATTGTTATAGTACATGGGGTTTTAGAATGCAGTATCAAGGTCTGAAGATGCTTAGTATAATGCCCATGTTTGCAACATCCAAAAAAATAAAAAGATGTAACACTATGTGTAATGCCCATGTATGCAGCAGTAGCGGACCGAAGGCCAGGTATTTTGTACCAGGGCTCGGAGTATTGCTTCTTAGTGTTTTTGCTTTTGAAAATTTTAGATGTCTTTGGGATAATGCGGAGTACGCACGGGCTCAAATCGGTCCGCCCGTGTGTACAGCTTTCTGTCTGGCAGAAGCCAGTATCGCCACTGGCTTCTGTTAAACGAGCATACTGGAAATCCAGCATCCGATCAGTGCTTGCAGCCACTGACTGCGCAGCCCCCCTAACAGAACACAATAACTCAGCGGGGCAGATCGCCACACTAAAATTGCTTGTTTAAGTATGGCGATCTGTACGTGGGTGTTTTTTTTTTGTTTGTTTTTGGTTTTTTTTTTCGTTCAGCCCGCTGGGTTTAGCAAGAAAAAAACTTATCGCATACCCAGCTTGAAAGCAAGGAAGCATAAACCTCTGTAGTGTATTACGTGCTTCTACTAAACAAGAATTCTGTACATGCAATATACATATGATTGTTGAAAAACAATACTTACAATGTATTACAGGAATACATACAAAACATGCACACGCTACCTTACATTGCTAATGAATGAGCATGAACCATGGTCAGTGTACAATAGGGATACTCTAATGCCTCGTTTCCACTGAGTGGATCGGTTCGGTTCAGTACGGTACGCTATTTTGGGTGTTTCCATTATGAAAGCGGCCCATACAACCGAACCGTACCGCTCCATTCAGGGTCCTGCTTCAGATGTGGGGCCATAGAAAATGAAACGGTTCGGTTAGGGCGGAGCTACGATACATTCCACTGTTTGGCTGACCGAAAACCCTCTGCTGTGCTATGCTGAGGCATTTTTTCTAAACCCTGTATGGCCCCTTGTGGTCCCACTTGCAGTGGAAACGCTCACCAGAATAGACCGGACCATTCTAGGCCATTCAAACTGTACCGACCCGAACCGATCTGCTCAGTGGAAACAAGGCATAAAAGTCACTTAGCTTGGTTTATTGTGACTTCACGATCTCTGTATGCAACCATGCTCTGGCCTTTTGTTTGGAAAGTATTAGTGTAGCCATTCCCCCATGGGCGTATCCTTTTAATGTATCAGTTTTATGAGCGAAACATTTCCTAACTCAATCTCTAGGTGGCACTGTTGTATCATACATGCCATAGGTCAAATATTTCAAAAGTTCAAACTATTAACACTTATTGATATAGTTTTGAGATCAATGTTTGACATGAATTACCTAAAACAATAGAAGCAACTAAAAATGTCATTGACTCGTTTACATTGGCCCAGTATACAACAATAGTATTTATTTTCCCATTGTTTTAAAGGACAGCTTGTGCAAACCTTCTATTGACATTTATTTGAGAAATGTCCACTCAAGGAAACCTGATGTTTAAATAATTCTAAAACAACAAACCAGATTTTATATGTTAAGCAGGGTATGCACATATCAAAATTCGGCTGGAACCAACCAAATTTTAATGTGTTTGTATCTGTCTCTGTTCAACAGAAGCTGGTCGTTAGATCGATTTCAGTCGAACGGTCCTGCTGGAAAATCAGCATTTGATCAGTGCATGCAGCTGTTGGCCACAGCACTGATCTGTGTATTCTGACTGAAGGGGCAAATGAGTGGAGATGAGTCCCAGCTGTCAGAATACAATAGCGCAGCAGCGCTTCCTGGATACATGAATTTGTAAGTTTCTGTGAATACTCCGTTTGAAGTCTCGTGTGTGTCATACGCAACTCATGTTGACATAATAAAAAAAAAAAGTCCTTAAGCATCACCACCCATACAGTCTACTCCAGAGTCGCATGGGGTGGGAGTTTCTGGTATGTATCAGTGTAAATATTTTAACTTTCTACCAGTGCTGCAGCTTCAAGTAAAAGTAAGTATTCCCATGGGTGTGGGCACAAAGAGAGGGTCAAAAGAGAAGTATAGAAAAGGAAAGAGTGAAGAATAAGGGAATGCTGGGGGAAGAGGTCCACCACAAGAACCAACTACAACCCCAATTCCCAAAAATTTGGGACTCTGTGTAAAATCTGCATAAAACAGAATGCAATGATTTGCAAATCTCACAAACCCATATTTTACTCACATTAGAAAACATATCAAATGTTTAAACTGAGGAAATGTACAATTTTCAGATAAAATATAAGCGGATTTTGAAATTGAAGGCAGCAACACGTCTCAAACAAATTGGGACAGGGTAACAAAAAGCGGCAAGAATGAAGAGCTGGAAAAACTTTTGGCAGCTAATTAGGTTAATTGGCAACAGGTCAGTAACATGATTGGGTATATAAACAGTCAGAGTATCTCAGAAGTAAAGATAGGCAGAGGTTCACCAATCTATGAAAAGCTAAATCTAAAAATTGAACAGTTTCAGAATAATGTTCAGCATAAAAGCATAAAATTGCAAAGACTTTAAATATATTCTCTACAGTACATAATATCACAAGATTCAGAGAATCTGGAGAAATCTCTGTGGACAAGGCCGAAATGCAATGTTGGATGCCCGTGATCATCGGGCCCTCAGACGGCACTGAATTAAAACAGGCCTTATGGACATCACTGCATGGGGCTCAGGGATACTTCCAAAATCGCTGTTCGTGAATACAATTCGCTGCACCATCCTGCAAAGAAGCCATATCTGAACATCCAGAAACATTGTCATCTTCTTTGGGCCAAAGCTCATATAAAATGGTCTGTTGCAAAGTGGAAAACTGTTCTGTGCTCACACGAATCAAAATTTCACTTATTATTTTTTCCTTTTTTTTTTTTTTTTTTTTTTTATGGCAACCCATGGTTGCCATGTTCTCTGGACTGAGGGGAGGGACCTTCTGGCTTGTTATCAGTTCAAAAGCCTACATCTCTGATGGTATGGGGATGCATTAGTGCATATGGAGCTTATACATCTGGAAAGGCACCATCAACGCTGAAAGATCTGTCCAGGTTTTAGAGCAGCATATGCTCCCATCCAGACTGTCTTTATCAGGAAGGGCTTGCATATTTTAGCTTTTTTTTTTTATCGGGCAAGAATGGGACAACGTTCCTCTCCCAAAACTCCAGCAACTGGTCTCCTCTGTTCCCAGAAGTTTAGAGTGTTAAGAGGGGATGCTACATCATGGTAAACATGGCCTTGTCCCAACTTTTGTGAGACATGTTGCTGCCATCATTTTCAAAATGACTATATTTTTTTTCTGTTAAAATGACATATGTTCTCAATTTAAACATTTGATATGTTTTCTTTTGTGTATGAAATGAGTTTGCATTTTGTTTTGATGTATATTTTCCACAACGTCCCAACTCTGCAGGCACGAATATCAATCTCTTCCAACTCCGTTTTTCATCCAGGCAGCTACTATTCTGTAATCTGATGATAAACCTAGGTTGTCATGTTGGAGATCTGTTACCAAATACTCACTTTGTGGACACCTTGCTGTCTCGTGTTTAAAAAAATAGTTTCCCCAAGGCACAAATTCAATTCAGGCTATCCAGCAAACTTTAAATGTAACTGGTGATAAGTAAATGAAGAGAAAAATTGTAAACAGCACATGCATCAGGATGTATTCCCTGATTTGCATGAGAAGCGAGCGCAATGTATTTAGGTGTTAAGGTATTTAGGTGCGTTTGTTAGATGCCCCCTTCCCTACTTACTGAAATGCAGCTAATCTGACTTTTATGGTGCTCCATCCTCCTGTCATTGAGATTCCAGGGAATAATGAGCACTCTAGATCTAGTCAGAAGTCGCTGGGAGTGTCTTCTCTGCAAGGTCTGGAGTATTCGCAATTCCCTGGGATCCTGTTGGCAGGAGGAGACAATCACCCTTGTCTAGGGTCTGCAGGTAGAAGCAAGGATAAAGGTAAGTATATTAAAGTCACACAAAGCTAAAAAAAAAAACAAACGACCTTCCTTATTACTATAATATTAATGTACCCTTTGTTTAGGTCTTAAATCATTCCATAAATGATGCAACCTGGCAGTCATAGTTTCTTGTTGGTGTTGGCAATTACCTGCAGGCTCATGGAACCTCTGCAGTGTTGACACCACAGTACACATGCACCCCTTCTTCACACGACTTACTCTGGCATAAATCCCCTAACTGGATATGTCACTATTGTCTAGATTGGGGGACAGGGCTACTCCTTGCTACTGGGTCATTCATCCCTTTTACTGAGCTAGAAGGCCTTTATAGGCTGAAACACATTAAGTGATTTTTCTTGCGTTTGTACACTGTGGCTTTTCAGTAAAATGAAGATTCTTTAAGAGCAACAGCCAGTGTGCGGATCATCTTTCCTACATCATTCTACTCAACCATCGACTGTAGATCGAGCACCCAGGAGCTCTGCCATCAATGTGTTGTATGGGTAGTAGCACAGATTTTTCTGTTTACATACATGAAATACTGGCTCCGCCCTCTACTGGAAACACCATACAGAAACCGCTTAAAAAGCCCCTCCCCCTTGTCGTTTGTTGTGTTTCTGATCCTTCATGTGAACACATGGCTATGTTTGTTGCTTTTTGCTTGTGCGGGTAATTGTGGTTACCTGCCTCTCTTTTCTCAGCCCTTTTGCCTGCTTGTGGGTATGGTCTTGGGGATTTTATTTATCTATTTATCGGAAGTTTTTTTAAAAAAATGTATTTATCTATTCTGGGAAGTTTTTTCCGTTTTTTTTTTTTTTTTTAACCTTGATCACACTCCCCTGTATTGTTGGTGGTCCGACTCTGGAAGCTCCTCTTGTAGACCTTTGGCAGTGTTCACAAAAATGTATGGTGTCCACACTGTAGTATAGGTCTATTTAAATTAAGAGGCCTGAGCTCTGTAGGTCCCCTGAAATTAGACTCTCAAAGGCTGTTTGTGAAGAAAAGTCATGCTAGGGAGGTATATATTGAAGAAGAAAGGTGCTTGGTTTGTAAATATTTGAAAACTGCTCTATGGTAAAAATGATTCTCAGATTGAAGCATCTCAAAAGGTTTAAGCCAGAGTCTGTTAAATCGCTGGACTGACTGTGTTAATGGGGGGAGTGCCTTCGGTAGTGCTATTGTATTTTGCCAATAGGGGGGGCAAGGAGAGCCGTCCTGGCCAGCAGAATGCTACAGTTGCTGCTTGCGACTATAGCCGCTGGCAGTAATCACATGTAGAAAAATCTGACAGGCTGATTGTACCCAAGTCGACCGATGGATCGACTTGGGTACTATCAGCTTGCCCGCACATGGTAAGAAATTTGGCTGGTCCCTGCTCAACCGGAAGGATTTCAATCCTATTTATGTCTGGCTTAAAGTGATTGTAAAAGAACCCATTGAGTTTAAAATGGAAATTAAAGGCAACATTTTCCGTTGTGTGTAAATATAAATAAAACATCCAATACCTTCCCTCTTTTTTTTTTTTTTTTTTTTTTTTTTTCAGAAGAGATTACATTCCCTCTGTTCTCAGCTGCATAAGAGCTGGAAGAAGAGAAACCGTAGTACACTCGGCTTCCCAGTGAAAGGCGGGGGGGGGGGGGGGGAAATGTCGGGATAAGTCTGATCATAAGAGGAGAGCAGGTTGTGTTCCCAGCATAGCTAGAAAACTGACCACGGTATGTTCTCATGCTTAGTGTGGTCAGTTCTTAATAGGAAAGCAGGGGGACTGACATGATCACTAGGGATTTCACACAAAGGAAAGCAATACAACGAGAACGGGATATTTTTTCATACAAATATATGGTAGAACAGGCACATATTAGGAATAACATATTTTTTAAACGCTTGCCGACCAGCGCACGCCGATGTACGTCGGCAGAATGGTGCTGGTAGGCAAAAGGGCGTACAGGTACGTCCCCTTTAAGAAGTGGTGTAGTGGGACGGGTGCCCGCGATCGTGTCACGGAGAGGAAGAACGAGGAGATGCTTTTGTAAACAAAGCATTTCCCCGTTCTGCCTAGTGACAGGACAGTGATCACAGCTCTCTGATCGAGAGCTATGATCACTGTCCTGTGTGTTGAAGTCCAGCCCCTAACAGTTAAAATCGCTCCCTAGGACACACTTAACTCCTTCACTGCCCCCTAGTGGTTAACCCCTTCACTGCCAGTGTCATTTACACAGTAATCAATGCATTTTTATAGCATCGATCGCTGTATAAATGACAATGGTCCCAAAATAGTGTAAAAAATGTCCGATGTGTCCGCCATAATGTCGCAGTCCCGAAAAAAATCGCAGATCGCCGCCATTGCTAATAAAAATAAAAATGCCATAAAACTATCCCCTATTTTGTAGACGCTATAAATTTTGCGCAAACCAATCCATATACGCTTATTGCGTTTTTTTTTTTTCGTTTGTTTTTTTTTACCAAAAATATGTAGAAGAATACATATCGGCCTAAACTGAGGACAAAAATGTTTTTTTTATATATTTTTGCGGGATATGTATTATAGCAAAAAGTAAAAAATATTCCTTTTTTTTTTTTTTCAAAATTGTCGCTATTTTTTTGTTTATAGCGCAAAAAATAAAAAACGCAGAGGTGATCAAATACCACCAAAGGAAAGCTCTATTTGTGGGGGAAAAAAAGACATCAGTTTTGTTTGGGTACAGCGTTGCATGACTACGCAATTGTCAGTTAAAGCGACGCAGTGCCGAAAAGTGCTCTGGTCAGGAAGGGGGTAAAATCCTCCGGGGCTGAAGTGGTTAAGAATGCATGCACTTTATATGAAAAAACCTACATGATGCTAATTCCGCTGTAAGGTTTTGCAGTGTAGCAGGTACGCTAATGGAAAAAAGCAGTAACAGGCTGCTCCTATCACCATGCCATAAAACCATTATCTATATGTTGCGTTGGTTGTAATATACGGATCACTTATTAATCACTATCAGAATCCGATATGGACATAGGTCATGTACTGTTAACGCCTGATGTTGCCTTATATAATCTATAAGGTACAAAAACTTTTTTTTTTAACGCTTCCTTTAGTGAGTTCATGCTGATGGCATTGTGTTTAGAGCAGTATAACTACTCTAAATGTGCTGCATATGCTACCATATATTACATGATTAAATTTATATTAAATCCGGAAACCAATTTATTGCTTTTACAATTTGTATTTTTATTTAGTTTGCTTTAATAAATAATAGATATCATAGTAAATGCAGTTCTGACCTTTTTTTTATCCGTCTCTTTTATAAGTACTACAGAAATTTTAAAGCACTTTAAAAAAAAAAAAAAAAAAAATCACATTTTTGATCATTTTGTCAGCGATATAAACAGAAGGGCATTTTTTTTTTTTTTTTTGAAAAATGTTTATTGAAATTTTCACAGTACATGAATAGAAGCAAGTATATAACTTAGAGCTCAGTAGCTCTGATGAACATAAAAGAGAGACCCAAAATTTGAACACTAAAAAGGGAATGGAAGGAAAGGGAAGGTGACAGGGTTATTATATTTACCCGTAAACCATAATGTGACATAATATATCAAAGTGAAACGACACAGTAGATATTAATACTTTCAGGAGTGGAAGTAACGTTTGGTACATCTGAGTGGTAATCTCAGGGAATGGCAAGACAACAATGATAGCAACAGATAAATCTACCTATTTGGAATATAAGATCTTGAATCCTCGAAAGAGGTTCGAAGGCGTGGCAGTTCTAGGGTGGTAGAAAGATGGAGGGATCCGATACGTTGGTTACTTTAACAAACGTTTTTATTAGGAAAATAAAGCGTCATTACAGCTTAATCATACATTAACAAAGCATATGGTTGTACAGATCATCACATCTCATCATTTTGTTAGAGCATTACCGGACAGAAGTAGGTCAGGGGCGTAGCGGCCGAGTAAGGAAAGGATTAACAAAGAGATATATTGAGGGAATCCATACAGCATATCAGTCTGGGCATCATCTATAGAGAGGTACCTTGAAGAGTTTGCATGAGGAAAGGAGTTGTCTCAGGTATTTGGAAGGTATCAAAGCCCATACCAACGTATCATAGAGGTCGGCCTCCTACATTTCTATTCTTAAACAGTAAGTGATCAAGCTTTTACCCATGCATTCCATACTTTATCAAATTTTTGCGGGCACTTCCATCCCATATACGTGAGCTTGTATAGGGGCAATACCGAGTCTATTAGTGAGTGCCACTGGGTAATTGTAGGGGGAGACATCAATTTCCAGTTTTGTAGTAGCACTTTCCTAGCATAGAAACGCAAATAAAACAGGAGCACCTTGTGAGTAGAATGTGTTACCGAGTCAGTTATACCCAACAGGAGCACCTTGGGATCCATTGATACTGAAAGGTCAGTGACCGCATTAATTTCCACAAGCGCCCGCTCCCAGGAGCCCTGGATAGTCGGGCAGTCCCAAATGACATGATATGTTCCAACCGCCTGTTGGCACTTAGAGCACGTCTGAGATTGTGCAGGGTATATTCTGGCTAATCGTTTGGGGGCTATAATATGCCTTATGGATAAATTTTAGTTGGATAAATCTATCCCTTGCAGAGATTACCTTAGGGATATATTGTTGTAAGGCTAGGTCCCATTCTTCTTCTGACAGGGAAGGGATGTCTTCCCTCCAGGATTATAGCAGGGGCGATACTCCCACCGGTTTCCCACCCGTCAGGCAGAGATATATCCACACCTCGAGAGGTAAGAAACCTCTCTATTACATGTGGCTCCACTGAAATCCCACCCGGAAATTGCGCCTGCTGGAGGAGTCCTTCCTTTTCCAGAACTGAAAGAGACATATCAACTTCCCTCGTGGATGCAGTTTTGCTATTTACAGAGGTTTTGTTTCAGAAACCAGTCTGAAGCTAAATGGGTGCATAATATCCAACAGCTCCTTTTGTGTGAACGTTACGCTGTCTTGCAAAGAAGCGTGAAGTAGAACGGAAGTTCAGTACAATGGTGTCCAGTCTCTCAAGGTTGAAGAGCGATAACCTTGAGCGTTCCACTGCTGGAAGGCTGGGTGGTGTTGGTGTAATCCAATGGGATATGATCATTCTACGAGCAACTAGGAGAGTTAAGAGTCCATTGTGTAAGGTTGAGTGAGCCTTCTGTTGATGTGGAAGGTAGTGGTTCACATCCAAATATACCCAATAACGGATTGTTGGGTAGCCAGATCTCTCGAGTTTGAAAATGTATGCTAGCACCGAGTTCCAATATCTAGTAATGGTTGGGCATTCTCCAATGCGGTGCCGTAAAGTAGGACGTGGTAGTGAACACCAGGGGCATTGTGCTTGAGTAGAGTCTGCCTTATTGGTGCGGAATGGGGTAATATGCCCTGTGGATAATTTTAAATTGAGTTTCACGTCATGTCTGAGATCGTGAGTTTGTGAATGTGTCAGTACCCCTCTAAGATTCTTTCTGGAAGTGTGTTGTCATTGAATATGGCAGACCATTTCTGGAATGGAGCAAGATGATTTTTATCAGATTAGTGCATAATGAGGTATGAGTATAAACTGGAGATAGAGTAATCGTCTCTCTGGAGCACTACATCAATGAACAATTGTTGAAGGGGATCAGTTTGAGGTCCACAGCAAGACCGTAAACGGGCTAGAATTTGCTGATAGAAGCAGTGCCATGCCGGCAAGGAAAATTCTCGTGAGGAGGTTTGAAAAGACTTGAATTCACCAGGTTTGCCTTGATACAGGGAGGTTATGTTAGTGAGTCCACGGGTGCACCATAGGGTAAAGGCTTTATGCATGATTGAAAGGAACATAGGTTTGTCCTGAATGGTTAAAAGTAGGGTTGTCCCGATACCACTTTTTTAGGACCGAGTACAAGTACCGATACTTTTTTTCAAGTACTCGCCGATACCGATTACCGATACTTTTTTTTAATGTCACGTGACAGGTTTTTTTTTTTTTTTTGGGGGGGGGGGGGGGGGTGGGGATGGGGGTATAGTGAACGGTGTCTGTGTGTGTGTGTTTTTGTTTGGTTTTTTTTTCATTTACATTTATTTTTTTACAATTTTTTTTTTTTTTAATTCTTTATTGCACTTGTGTGTGTTTTTTTTTTTTTTTTTTTTTTTTTTTTTTTTTAATCGGCCCTGTTGGGGGGCTTTGGTGAGATATCAGGGGTCTTAACAGACCTCTGATATCTCCCCCTTGAGACAGAGAAAGAGACAGAGGATAGAGATTCCCCAGTCCCTTTCTCTGCAGCCTCAGCTGCACTGAGAATGAATGGAGAGAAGACAGCGGCTCCTCTCCATTCATAAACTGACACATTGTAATCACAGGAGATTACAATGTTTCAGTTATGTGAATGGACAGAGTCAGCTGACTCTGTCCATTCACACAGCGGAGAGACAGCAGAACGGAGGGGACAGAGGAAGAGAGAGGGGGACAATGGAAAGCCCGAACGGATGGGCACAGCGGAGGGGGACAGAGGAACGGATAGGGACAGCGGAGGGGGACAGAGGAACGGATGGGGACAGTGGAGGGGGACAGAGGAACGGATGGGGACAGCGGAGGGGGACAGAGCAAAGGAGGAGGACAGCGGAGGGGGACAATGCAACGGAGGAGGACAGCGGAGGGGGACACAGCAAAGAAGGAGGACAGCGGAGGGGGACAGAGCAAAGAAGGAGGACAGCGGGGGGGACAATGCAATGGAGCAGGACAGCGGAGGGGGACAGAGGAACGGAGGGGGACTAAGGGGGATGAGGTGACAGTCAGCGGTGATCGTGTGTGGGGGAGTTACAAGCACCGATCACCGCTGTGTCACTAAAGCAGCTGAAAGCCGCGGGGGGAGAAGCTTGTAACTCCCCCACACGCCGATCACAGCTGACTGTACAGGTATCGGGGGAAGCATTGGGAGCATTTGCCCGAGTACAAGTACTTGGGCAAATGCTCGGTATCGGTGCCGATACCGATACTAGTATCGGTATCGGGACAACCCTAGTTAAAAGGCATGATATACTCAAGGGTATCCCCAGCAGTCTCCGCACTTCTCTCCATGCAATAACTGTGTCTTTGATAAGAACACTTGTTTTAAGGTGGGGTGGTAGAGCTTGAATATTCGAACGAAGTATGGCTGAAAAAGTGTGCGGAGAGACCCGAGCGCTCTCGAGTATATTATTAGAGTACTTTGATTTTCCAGACAACCAGGCAAGAGAGGTTGTAAAAACTTATTAGGTAAGCCTGCACCACCCTCAGACTTAGGGAGACATAGTTTTTGTAACGATATACGTGTTTTTTTGTGTGCCCGTATGAAGGCCACAAATTCCTTGTGTATTTTCTGTATTTCAGAGTGCTTTAATAAAAAGGGTATGATTTGCATTGGATAAAGTAGACGTGCAAACGACACCATTTTAAGGAGGTGACATCTCCCAAAGAGCGAGAGGGGATGGGTTGCCCAAGTTTCCAACTCCTTTACAATTTTGGTTATCAGAGGTGGGTAGTTAAAACTGTATAGAGAGGAAGGTTCTTTGCTTATACGGATACCCAAGTAGGTGATGTGGTGAGCTGCTAGGGTAAAAGGGGATGATGACTTCCATTTAGCTGATACCCGGGGGTGTAATGGTAAAACCTCGATTTTGTCAAAATGAATTCTAAAGCCCGAGCTTAATCGAATGGCTGCAAAGAGTTCTGAGTTTTTCAAAGTCTGCAAGAGGGTCGGTGGAGAATAGTAATGTCGTCCGAATAGGGCGGAAAAAAATATTTGGCTTCCCACAGTGATGCCACTAACTCACTGACTGTCAGATGAGTTAAGTATCCTGGATAGAGGCTCAATAGCTATATTGAAGAGTAGAGGGGGCATCCCTTTCTCGTTCCTTTTGTCAAAGGGATTGTGTCTAAGACAAAATCAGGAGTGACAAGGCGAGCTGTCGCACGCATACATTTGTTGTAGAAAGTGTACAATCGGGCCCGAGAAACCAAATACTTCCATCACTTTGAATAGCCACGACAAACGAATATTGCCGAAAGTCTTTTTCTAGATCGAGTGAGATGATGGCTACATCTTGGTCTGGGTGTGATTTAGCATGCTCCAGCGCCATCAGAACCTTACGGATGGTGGCAGAGCACCCTGGATCAAAACCAGATTGGGTTGGGTGGTGTAAAGAAGGAAGTAATGGTGCTAGACTTGAGGCTATTAATTTAGATAGAATTTTAACGTCTACATTGATCAGGGAGATTGGGCGATATGAGCCCGGGTGTAGGGGGTCCTTTCCTTTTTTGGAAATTTAGTTTGTGTGCCTGCGTCCCTGTGGGGAGATAAGGGCCACCATCCCACATAGCGGTGAAGACATGTTTCAGAGTGTCGGGAATAAAGTCTTTTGCCATTTTTGTAGAATTCTGCCGTGTATCCATCTGGGCCCGGCAGATGCTAGAGATTTAATAGTCAGCTAGATGTTTTCTAAGGAGATGGGAGCATTGAGTGTTTTTAAGTGAGTGGAGTTGAGCTTAGGTAGGTGGATCTTAGCTAGGAAGGCCTCTGCTGTCATCTGGTATAGTATTGTATAGCAGTCAGCAAGAAGTTTACTAATTTCCGCAGGTGAGGTGATTTTTTTTTTTTTTTTTTTTTTTTATTATTGTGCTAGCCATTGATTGCATTGTAAAAACAAGAAATTAATCAACCTGTCACTCAAATACATTAAAGTGGTTGTAAATAGGGGTGCACCGAATGGAAATTTTGATATAAAAATGCTGGATGCACTTAGCTTAAAACCGAAAATGACAGTTTTTAAAAAATATATATTTTTATATATAATTGTATTAGATTCGACTTTTTAATTAATATCATCAATTTAAATTAATATGAATTTATTAATGGCCATTATTGGCACCTTTTAGTGCAAGAAAAGCTCAAGAAAAATGCAGTCTCTGACCATCTCTTGTATCATGTCTGCAATCTCTTACTTAAACACTGCTAATAGTATTAGCAAAATTTCCATTCAGTGCTCCTCTAGCAGATATGATACAGGAGATGGTGAGAGACTGCAGACCTGATACAAGACATGATACAAGAGATCAATGCAGCCTCACCAGTGTACATCAAATGCAGCCTCGCCGTTGCCTGTCAGATGCAGCCTCGCCGGGGTCTGGATCACTGCGGCGATCTCCCGCTGTGTCACGGAGCTGTATTTGAATTTCCTGGCTGCAGTAACAATGTCCCGCCTCCTGTGATACGTCACACTAATTCTATGTCCAGGCATTGGATCAGTATGCCGTCTATCACAGGAGGCGGGACATTGTTACTGCGGCCATCCAGACAATTCAGCTCTGTGGCTCTGTGAAGATCGCCGCTCTGCGTGAGAAGGAGGGAGGGGAGGACTCGGACTGAGCCTGAACTGGAACCGCCAGGATGACACCCCTGCAATGTGCAGCACATGGGGTGTACCCTGCCCACTTTTCGGGGCCATTTTTCGCACCATTTCTTCTTTAGGCCGATGCCAAAAACACAGTTTTCAGCCAGCCAAAATTTTGGTGCACCACTAGTTTTAAAGGTAGAAGGTTTTTTTTTTGTGTGGTGTTTTTTTTTTTTTTACCTTGGCATGCTATGCATTAAAATGGTTGTAAACCTCAGACATGAAATATGAACAGAGCATATCTTTCTATAGTGTGTGCTTGTCTCAATTAAGAGCACCAAGTGTAATTTCTGTCTGCTGCTTCATTCCTCTGCTTCTGTAGTCACTTCTGACAAGCCAAAAGAAAAAAGGTGATGGGAGGGATCTCCAGCTGATTGACATTCTCAGCTCTCTTCCTGTGTGCTATGTGAAGGGGGGTGCGTCTCCTTACTGAGCTCTGCAGAGTGTAAATTCAGCCCCCCCCCCTTATTTTTTATTTTATCTGACAGCTTAGACAAGCTTAACCACTTCCAGACCGCCCGCCATCGTTATGTCGGCTGTTTGAAGAGGGATATCGTTGTTATGGCAGCAGCTAGCTGCCATAACCCCGGTTTTCCTCCTCCTTCTTCATGCGGCGGTCCGCTTTCAGATAAAAGTGGTCTCTGCGGCGGATTCGCCGTGAGATAACTTTTATCGGCGGCGGGAGAGGGGGCCCTCCACCGGCGGAGGCGATCTCGTCCTTCTCCCTGTTGGGTATTGAGATGAGTGAGGGGAAGATGGCCCCCACCCGTCTCCATACCATTGCAGGGCGTAAGCGATGTCAAAACGCCACTTCCACCCATAGCTCTTAAAGCAACTTTTTTTTTTTTTTTTGTCAAATGACATTAAATTTTTCTTTTTTTTCTTATTATTGCATTTTAGCATTTGCATTTAAGAGGTTCTGTCATGATTTTTTTTTCTATTACAAGGGATGTTTACATTCCTTGTAATAGGAATAAAAGTGACACAATTTTTTTTTTTTTTTTTTAAAGAACTGTAAAAATAAAAAAAGGTAAAAATTAAATAATTTTTTTTTTAAACGCGCCCCGTCCCTCGCGTGCAGAGGCAAACGCATACGTGAGTAGCGCCCGCATATAAACCACACATTGAGGTATCACCGTGATCGTTAGAGCAAGAGCAATAATTCTAGCCCTAGACCTCCTCTGTAACTCAAAACATGCAACCTACATTTAAACCTCGCATATGGAGATTCTTAAGGGTAAAGGTTTGTTGCCATTCCACGAGCGGGCGCAATTTTGAAGCGTGACATGTTGGGTATCAATTTACTCGGTGTAACATCTTTCACGATATAAAAAAAAAATGGGCTGAGCAAATACGTTGTGACAAAAAGTATTGCAACGACTGCCATTTTATTCTCTAGGGTGTTTTCTAGCAAAAAAAAAAAAAATGATTTTAACTTGTAAACAACAAGTTTGAAAAATAGGCCCGGTCCTTAAGTGGTTAATAAAGTCTGAACTTTGAACGAATGAAGAGAAAACTGCAGATAAACGTGTACAAGTTACGTAAGAGTATTTTTTTTCCATGTGTATCACATAAGTGACACTAGCGACTTAACTGGATATATGTAATGCCGCGTACACACGGTCGTACTTTTCGTCTACAAAAGTCGGACAGCCTGTCCGACAGACTTCCGGCAGACTTTCGGTGGACTTGCGGCGGACTTGCGGCCTACTTTCTAACGAACGGACTTGCCTACACACGACCACACAAAAGTCTAACGGATTCGTACGTGATGACGTACACCGGACTAAAATAAGGAAGTTCATAGCCAGTAGCCAATAGGTGCCCTAGCGTGGCTTTTTGTCCGTCGGACTAGCACACAGACGAGCGGATTTCGGGGTCCGTCGTAGTTACGAAGTAAAGTTTTAAAACATGTTTCAAATCTAAAGTACGTCGGATTTGAGGCTAAAAAAGTCAGTTGAAAGTCCGGAGAAGCCCACACACGATCGGATTACCAGCCAGCTTTAGTCCATCAGCGTCCGTTGGACTTTTGTAGACGAAAAGTAGGACCGTGTGTACGCGGCATTAGAGTTTACAACCACTTTAAGGTAAAAAAAACAACCTTACTTACCCGAGACCATTCTCAATCCAGCACTGTGCTCAAGAGTAGCCTCTCCTCTCCCTCTGCACATGCCGGAGTGAGAGCAATATATCTAGAAGCAGAATGCTAAATAGATGTGTTTTATAGGGGGCTTTTAAAGCATCATCTATGGAAAATACAGGGTATTGAAGTTGTCACTGTTTTAAAGGCGCACACAAAGTTAAAGCGGGGGGTTCACCCACACCGCCAAAAAAAAAAAATATTAAAAGCCAGCAGCTACAAATACTGCAGCTGCTGACTTTTAATACATGGCCACTTACCTGTCCCGGGGTCCAGCGATGTCGGCAGGGGACGCCGAGAACCCGCTCAGTTCTCAGCAGCTGCCGCCGCCATCCTAGGTGAGGGAATCGGGAAGTGAAGCGTTGCGGCTTCACTTCCCGGTTCATTACTGCACATGCTCGAGACGCGCTGCGCGTCCCAAGTGGTCCCCGCTCTCTCCTGGGACCTGTGTGTTCCCAGCAGACAGCGCGGTGGGGACGGGAAGAGGCATAGACACCCATGGGAGTCTATGCCGGAAGTGGGTGCAAATACCTGTCTTAGACAGGTATCTGCACCCCCTCCCCCCTGAAAGGTGCCAAATGTGACACCGGAGGGGGGGAGGGTTCCGAAAAGCGGAAGTTCCATTTTTGTGTGGAACTCCGCCTTAAGGTTTGACATGTTTAATATCTATTTACTTGGTGCAACCTCATCTTTTATATTTTACCAAAAAGATGGGTAATTTTTTGCTTGTGCACCCCGAAATTGACTTTAGTGTACATCTTGCTGAAGTTTTGCATTTCCTAGACCTTTGCGGTAATATTGTGTAATATAAAAAATTAGAACTGCCATTTTGTTCTCTAGGGTGTCTGCTTTCAGAAAATATATGTTTTGGGGGGTTGCACAATCTTCAGGCCTAAAATTTTCTTTAAACGTGTGACAAAACCGCAAAGGTGGCTCTGGCAGCAAAAGGGTTAATGCATTGGGTTCCATTCGTAGGGGTTGATTTACAAAAACTGGAGAGTGCAGAATCTTGGGCAGCTCTGCATAAAGCTTCCAGTTTTTTTGTCAGCTTGATTGAACAAGCTGAAGTTAGAAGCTGATTGGCTACTGTGCACAGCTGTACCAGATTTTGTGCTCTTCAGTTTCAGCAAAATGTCAGCTTAGTGTTTTATTATCCTTATTACTTTATCCTCTGGGTCAACAGTCTTGTGCTGCTTAACCAGTTCAAATCTTTGGTTGTACCATGTACATCCAAAGAGTGAACATTTTGGTTAGCCATCAGCTTATGTGGGATTTGTACAGCCGGCGACCGGCTTTAAAGTACCAGTGATGCAGCAGCTCCATAGTTGCCAACCACTTTCACACAGCTGGCCACGTGGTGCCCTCCTCACCCCTCCCGCCGTCGGCCGCCCCCCTCCCCGTGCTTTCCGGGCTGTCCAGTTATATATGTATATTTATAAATTTTCTTAATACCTCAGTCTGGCTTTTTTATTAGCTTATGCAACCAACTTCATTCAGACTAGGACAGAAAATGGAAGTATGCTTAAGTCCATGTTATTGGACAGTATTTTTGCCACATTCACTGATGCATACTGAAGCTGCTAAATTTGCTATGGGCATCTTGACGTCAGTGAACTCTAGTCATGGATGGGGTAGTAAAGTGCCTGTTTTTCATAGTTTGTAATGCTTTCTTGTAACAAAAATGCAACTTTTCTCAAGGTGTTTCTTGAATGAAAGGCCTGTCATGTCTTGTTGCTTCAGGTAGCATATCTTGGTGCGATACTCACATTGTAGTAGATCTTGTTGGCTCTATTGTGGCCAGATTGCTCATGCAGTCAAGCAGGCACAGTTTTGCTAGTCGTACTATAAAAAACTGATCTGCTGCATGCAACAGATTTCAGCTAGTTTTATATGGTATCAAAGAAATAAAGCAAACTGGAGAATAGGAGGCAATTTTTTAGCATTCATTTAAGCAGTTTGCATTTTTTATTCATGTCATGCACAAGGGATCTGTTGATCTTACAATAACATAAATCTGTGTTTTTATATTGTAACTTTTTACTGCACAGTGTGGACAAATCTTTATCAAATAAAAGTGCGTTTTTGCATATAAATCTTAACAAGTGGGAATCGGTATTTACATTTAATCCATCTTTTTAGGGAAGTTACACCTGTCCCTTTAGTATGGATGGTAGTACCCTGGAGAAAGTGGTGAGGAAAGCGATGGGGTGAGAAATGAAGCGGAAGAAGAGACTAGTGTACAGACTGTGGGTGTTCAAAAGTGAATTTCTTATACTAACCTATTTCATAAAGTGATCCAACAAGTGACCTTCTGGACTGCTACAACACAGCTGCTGGGACACCTAGTACATGTACTCTCAATATCCCAAGCACTCATTAAAGATGGTTGTCATGGAACTTGAGCACTAAACAAACCTATTGCTACTCTCGAAATGCTCTGTAGAAGTCATTTGTAGTGCTTCTCGAGCGCCTAACCAATTTTTGTATGTATCTTAAAGCTGACTATATACTTGGCTATTTCATAAAGCAATTAAACATGTCAGTCATTTTGTCCAATTGAAGCAATCAGAGGTGCTAGTATGGTTTCGAAAGGCAAAAAAAAAAAGCTGGGATTGAAATTGCGTTAATCAAAGCTGACAGAAAAATCGAATCCCTTGAAAGTCACTGCGTTGCTGCTATTTTTTCTGTTTTCAGTTCGATCTTTTAACAAACTTTATAGAAGCTGTCAATTTATTGCCCAGTTTAGAATTTAAAAGCAACCATATTCTGTTGATCAGTTGCTCAGTTTGACTGTTATGCCCCGTACACACGGTCGGACTTTGTTCGGACATTCCGACAACAAAATCCTAGGATTTTTTCCGACGGATGTTAGCTCAAACTTGTCTTGCATACACACTGTCACACAAAGTTGTCGGAAAATCCGATCGTTCTGAACGCGGTGACGTAAAACACGTACGTCGGGACTATAAACGGGGCAGTGGCCAATAGCTTTCATCTCTTTATTTATTCTGAGCATGCGTGGCACTTTGTCCGTCGGATTTGTGTACACACGATCGGAATTTCCGACAATGGATTTTGTTGTCGGAAAATTTTATAGCAAGCTCTCAAACTTTGTGTGTCGGAAATTCCTATGGAAAATGTGTGATGGAGCCTACACACGGTCGGAATTTCTGACAACAAGGTCCTATCACACATTTTCCATCGGAAAATCCAACCGTGTGTACGGGGCATTACTTGTGTTCGTATTGTGATTCTTGGAGGGAATATGGTTGAAATTGACTTAAGATTGCCAGCGTTATTGATAGCAATGTATAGGCAGCTTTGCTGATATATTCATGTTGTCAGATAGTAAAATGACATGAATATTTAATTTTTTGCTGAATCTATAATTCTTTACCCTTTTAACATCACTACTATGCTGATCTCTCTGCAGCACCCTACAGATGTGGATTATAGGGTTATGGCCACATTTACAGAGTTTTATACCACCCTCTTGGGATTTGTCAACTTTCGCCTCTATCAGACTCTTAACCTGCAATATCCCCCCAAGGTAAGAGAATAAAGATGCCCTTATGTCTCGCTTTAAGTTACAATTAGTGCGTCTTTATGAATTGGTTGCTTACAGCTGTTGGGGTCCTTTCACACAGGTGTCATCGCTGATTAATACGGATTCAGGGTACATCAGTTTGCACAGTTTACATTAGTTTGCACTTCAGTTCATTTTAAATCCGTTTTTTGCATCATTTTTTGTTTAGCTTTTGCAGAAACCAATCACCGGTAAGAAAAGTATTACAAAAAAGGAAACCAATGACATCCGTTTACATCCATTCAGATCAGTCTAAACGGAAAAGCACACAGCCTTGTTGCGTTAAAAAAAAGAAAAACATACCTGAAAGGACATGGATGTAAATGATCATCTGTTTACATCCACCTGCACATAGAAATACATTGTGGTTCAGAATGGATCCATCTGAAAAACTGAGACAGTTCCAGACTGCCTATGTGAGACCCTTAAAATGATACTAACTAAAGGTTAAATTTTTTTCAAAATAAATTTAAGCTGCTAAGGTGAAGAATTGCGTGATATGCTGTCTTTCTTGTTTTCGTTCCTTTCACACCTTTGTGTGCGAGCTTTTGACTGAGACTAGTGGAGTAGACATGCATTGTCAAACGCGATTTGTGCATGCAAATCCCCTTCTCCTTCCACCAGGCTGATTGGCTGCTGGGGCCAGTGCTGTTCCCTTTGACCTAGGTGAGCATGCACTGTCACCCAAATGAAAGTTGGAGAAGCTGCGCCGTGGGACACAGACTGTGGGGGTGAATAGAAACAAGGTAAGTGTTTTTGCACACGTGCCATGCATGTTAAGTAGTAGGAATGTTTACCACACTGCTTAGCATGCATGGATAAAACAAATTTAAAAAGTAACGTTCATTTCCACTTTTAACAACAACTCTGCTTAATAAAAGGTAGGTTGATTGATATAAGTAGGTACATTGATGAGGTTGATGATGTATGTACATTTTTAGTGACTAAAAATAAAAGTACACATTTTCGTCTGAGGCTGCATTCACACTTGAGCGTTTTCAACTCGGAAAACGCTCATCTCAAAAGTTCCAAAACGCCCAACAAGCATTTAAATGGCCCCTGTTCACATCTGATCATTCTGTCGCCTGAAGCTCAAAGTACATGAGCTTCTGTAACAAGGTCTCCGGCCTCCTTCAGTCTCATGAGAACCTCCAGGGCCAAAGATTGGTGACATCCTTCTGTATGTGGTGGGTTGTGAGGCATAGTGGGTGCAAGACGGATAAAGTTATTGGGCGCTAGACACTTCTTGAATGCAAAAGAGATGTTTGTTTATTTCTCTTATGCCGCGTACACACGGTCGGACTTTCCGGCATACTTGGTCCGGCACACTTTCCGACGGACTTTGTCCGCCAGGTGCGCCGGGCTTTAAAACGGACGGACTTGCCCACACACGCCGGGACTTTCCGGCGGGCTAAGTCCGCCCGTCTTTCCGACGGACTTTCGCCGGAGTTCCGGCGGACTTTCAGAATGAACGGACTTGCCCACACACGGCCAAGTCCGTTCATTTTGAACGTGACTCAGGTGCGACGGGACTAGCAAAGGATGTCAATCTTGCCGCTTTTATCGGCGAGATTGACACCTTGCGAGCCCCGTCGCGGGGCATACCAGGCCCTTAGGTCTGGTATGGATTATAAAGGGAACCCCGCTACGCCGAAAAAACGGCGTGGGGTCCCCCTAAAATCCATACCAGACCCCGATCCGAGCACGCAGCCTGGCCGGTCAGGAAAGGGGGTGGGGACGAGCGAGCGCCCCCCCCCCCCCCTCCTGAACCGTACCAGGCCGCATGCCCTCAACATGGGGGGTGGGTGCTTTGGGGGAGGGGGGCGCCTTACGGTGCCCCCCCACCACAAAGCACCTTGTCCCCATGTTGATGAGGACAAGGGCCTCTTCCCGACAACCCTGGCCGTTGGTTGTCGGGGTCTGCGGGCGGGGGCTTATCGGAATCTGGGAGCCCCCTTTAATAAGGGGGCCCCCAGATCCCGGCCCCCCACCCTATGTAAATGAGTATGGGGTACATGGTACCCCTACCCATTTACCTAAGAAAAAAGTGTAAGTAATAAAACACACTACACAGGTTTTTAAAATATTTTATTAAACAGCTCCGGGGGGGGGGGGGGGGATCTTCCTCCGGCTTCGGGGGTCTTCTTCCGGCTTCGGGGGTCCCTCCGCTTCATCTTCTCCCGGCGTCCGGTTGGTTCTTCTCCGCTCTCCGGCCTCTTCTCCCGGTGTCCCAGGTCTTCGGCCGGCCCCTCCGCCGTCTTCATGTAGCTCTATTGCCAGCGGAGGTCCGGACTTCTGGGCTTCTTGTCTTCTCTTCTCTTCCCCCAGATGTTGACACGACGCTCTCTCCGGCTGGACTGGTCTCTGAGGGCTGCGTTGTGACTTATATAGGCGGAGACCCCGCCCCCTTTTGATGTCACAGTCCCTGGGCATGCTGGGACTGTGACGTTTTAGGGGGCGTGGTCGACCACGCCCCCTAAAACGTCACAGTCCAGCATGCCCAGGGACTGTGACATCAAAAGGGGGCGGGGTCTCCGCCTATATAAGTCACAACGCAGCCCTCAGAGACCAGTCCAGCCGGAGAGAGCGTCGTGTCAACATCTGGGGGAAGAGAAGAGAAGACAAGAAGCCCAGAAGTCCGGACCTCCGCTGGCAATAGAGCTACATGAAGACGGCGGAGGGGCCGGCCGAAGACCTGGGACACCGGGAGAAGAGGCCGGAGAGCGGAGAAGAACCAACCGGACGCCGGGAGAAGATGAAGCGGAGGGACCCCCGAAGCCGGAAGAAGACCCCCGAAGCCGGAGGAAGATCCCCCCCCCCCCCCCCGGAGCTGTTTAATAAAATATTTTAAAAACCTGTGTAGTGTGTTTTATTACTTACACTTTTTTCCTAGGTAAATGGGTAGGGGTACCATGTACCCCATACTCATTTACATAGGGTGGGGGGCCGGGATCTGGGGGCCCCCTTATTAAAGGGGGCTCCCAGATTCCGATAAGCCCCCGCCCGCAGACCCCGACAACCAACGGCCAGGGTTGTCGGGAAGAGGCCCTTGTCCTCATCAACATGGGGACAAGGTGCTTTGTGGTGGGGGGGCACCGTAAGGCGCCCCCTCCCCCAAAGCACCCACCCCTCATGTTGAGGGCATGCGGCCTGGTACGGTTCAGGAGGGGGGGGGGGGGCGCTCGCTCGTCCCCACCCCCTTTCCTGACCGGCCAGGCTGCGTGCTCGGATCGGGGTCTGGTATGGATTTTAGGGGGGGCCCCACGCCGTTTTTTCGGCGTAGGGGTTCCCCTTTATAATCCATACCAGACCTAAGGGCCTGGTATGCCCCGCGCTCGCCGCAATAGGAAGATTTGTTTTTCTTATTGCAGCGCGCGCGAGATGCAATACCCTGCCCTCGTGTCGTATTTGGTCTGTCGGACCAGCCTACACACGAGCGGGCTTTCCGTCGGACCAGTACATACACGAGCGGACTTTCCGTCCGAAACTGAGTCCGACGGAAAGATTTGAAACTTTCTTCAAATCTAGGTCCGGCGGGCTTTTGGGAAGAAGTCCGCCGGAAAAGTCCGCCGCCGCCCACACACGGGCGGATTGTCCGGCACACTCTGGTCCGCCGGACCAAGTATGCCGGAAAGTCCGACCGTGTGTACGCGGCATTACAAACTTTTATGGGGGAAGGAAGGTTAGAGCCAGAACACCCTTGAGTAGTTGCAAGTTCAGTCAGCAGACTCCGAGACTTCAATAGGAGGACAGCTGTGCAGGGAAAGGCCTCCAGCAAGAAGCCACATCTGCACGTGCAGAAATGCTGTCTCCTATGGCAACAGTCTTAAACAGTTGCTAACACAAAGGGTAACAGTTCTTTCACCTTCACTACAACTTCTCCTTGTAGTTCTTCAGCACACTAAGCTCCTGGTCTCTTGCTAGATCCTCTGAATCACTGCCACTCAATACCTTGACGTTCTCCAATCTTCACGGTGGTACCTTCCTCAAGCGCCACCCCCCGCCTGTCTGCTGGGTCCCTAGCTTGACACTCCCGATACTTCTCAAGTTTCACCCCACTGGCCTGTTTGGTCCCTGGCTTGACACACAAGGCTGCTCTGCAAGCGTTGCATCAACTGGCTGGGCCCCTGACTTGATCACCGTCTGAAGTTTCCCGATTCTCCACCGTGCCCGTTCGGTGAGAATGCTGCTCTGGTACTTGCTTCAGTTACTCACTGTGGTCCCTGGTAATAAGGTGGTTTGTCCCTTAGTGGCGACAGCTTCCCTTCTACCTCCGACCACTGACAGGTTCTCCGGCCGGTAGAATCGTCACTTTTGGTTGGACTGCAAGAAGCAATCCCAACCCTGCGCTGCTCTCTTGCTTCTGGATAGGCCCTCAGTCAGCCTAGCAGCCAGAAGCCCCCAGGATAGGCCCAATCTTTAGCCTAGCAACCTGGGGCAGATGATACACGTCCACTCAGACAGCTGTCCAGGTGGCACGGAACATAGATCACCTTGCTCCACCCGAATATATAGATTCTCCCAGCAGGCCAAGGGATTCAAGAAAACCCCTGACCATTGGCTGAGCTACCCCATATACCCGTAACCTGCCCTTGGGTTGACCTTCTCATATCTAATAGCACCAAGTACCCGGCCACCTAGTGGTAGAAGAGAAAAGTGCAACAAGGCGCAAGAAATTAATCGATCTCTAAGGCCCCTTTCACACTGGGGCGGTGGGGGCGTCGGCGGTACAACAGCGCTATTTTTAGCGCTGCTGTACCGTCGTTC